>JADIIY010000052.1:0-87912 GCA_027604245.1 Boothiomyces sp. JEL0838
GCAAATATTTTGCTGTACATTTTTGAATTTGTTCAACTTTGAAACCCCCCACTCCTAGGAAGTATGATAATTCAAAATTTCTTTATTGTTCTAATGTAACAGTGCAAGAACATGACATTGAATGTTGATCTCTTACACATCCACATGTAGATGCAGGTTGGCCAGTAATTGAAACAGAACACTGTGCACATCCCCACTCACCACTAGGAAATGGGCCACAGTTCCAAGTGTCGACTTTGGTGCTTATTGAGTTACCAGTAATAAAGTCACTTCCGGTCTGCCAATAACCAATTTGTGCAGGGTAGCTGTTGGTAACAATACATCTTGGGTCTTGTTGACAACCTGCCAAATTCACAGAAAATGACAAGGCATATGGGATTTGAAATGGTGGTTGATCCATACGGCACTCGAAATAAGTTTGTTTTGCAGCAGCAAAGGAGGCGGTAACCAAATAGAGTAAAGTAGATTTTAGAGAAGCGCGTTTTTGCATTTTGAGATAATTAGATTCATGAGCAGTAGCTATTTATATTAGAACGGAGAAATGCTTCACTATGAAATATAATTTCTGAGAACTGGTACAAAGTTGGTAATTCGTAATTCATTCCGGCTATTAAAATATTGAGCAATTTTAGAATAGTTGACTGAATAAAAAGGGCAAGCTTAGTGCTAATGATATTTACAAGTATTCTTGGTTAGAGTTGATTCTTTTAGTTTCAACGTATAATTGACATTTTGAAGCTCAGACATCACATGTAATTCTGTTCGAATTTGGGACTGAATGAATCCAAATTTAATCATCTCCATCGTGAAGCATTGGATACCCGAATTATTGTATCAGTATACCTTCAAGAGTGCCTGATGTCTGCAACTGCTGCTTCAGTTCCAATCATAGTACAAGACCAACTTGATTAAAAATGCAACCCATAAGCAGTGCATTCTACATTTAGTATCCTACAAACGCAAATTAAGAAACAGCTTTATTCAGATTACAGCCCCAAGAATGACAAAAACTTGTTTTTCTGTTTAGGCTTTGCTCCTAATCTAGGGGTACTATAAAACAGCGTTTTCGAAGATCCCATTACTTTTTGCCTATAAGACTTAACTATTGGTAGATTACACGCAGATGTTTGAGCTGTCGCGAATTGCTCGAAATGTCGCTCCCAATCCCACTTGTATTTTTGCGGTTTTTTAGATTGTGCAAGCATAAAGTATTGCCAATAGTTTCGGTACTCTTCTCTGCTGTATTTCATTCCCAACAAGTTATCCAAAGTAAATTTTGTCATTGGTGAAGATTCGTCCATTGCATCCAAATCTTCAGGATTCATTGCCCCAACAATCAAAGCCAAGAGGTAAAACCCTCTTGAAAAGGGGAAAGCCAGCCCTTGGTCACCCAGCACTTCATTTTTTTCAGACATATAGTCGTCGATTTCTGCACAGTATGGAGCCCATTCTTCACAATCTTTCATCCACTCCACATCTTGATCTTCACTGGTACAACTGACAAATGTGATTGGATTATCTTGTGGATTTTGTCGGTTGGTGATTATCTTTACTATTTCGTCAATTGCTGCTTGACCACCATTTGGCTGTCCATCCCCAAAAAAGTACCTTACTGTACGTTGCTTTGGATATCTACACAGAGATTCTTGGATTTTCTCTAGGAATGGAGTGGAACCATTTGGTGGCTTTGAAAATACTCTATCAATTTCCTGGCCAATATCAGCAATAAACGTCTCTGGTTTTACCCCAAACTGTCGTTCATGTTGGATTACATTGTGTCTGTTCAAGAACCGAATGTAAATTTTCGGGGTTTGAATGTAAGCTATTATTTTGATTATATCCATTAGTCGCTCTTTCGCTTCTTCAAATCTAGTCATTTTCTTGCCATTCGGAAACTGAGAGTCTGTATTACAGATCATCGAGCCGCTATCGTCAATAAGGAATTCCATTGTATCAAAGGTTTGTAATTCAAATAATTTAGACAGTAAACCAAGCGGAATTTCGTATTTCCCAAATATTATACTTAGTTGATCTAGTCCAGATCCAGGATTGAGTCCCAAGTTTTTACAGAATTGTTCATCATCTGCTATTTCCATCGAAGCCTGAACTGATTCGGAAAACTGAGCGCTTGCATCCACCTTGTTGTAGTCTTCATAATCTTTTAGGGTTGAGATATAAGGAATAGCGATACCCTGCTGATCTTTTCCAAATATCGGCTGCTGACCGTTTCGTTCTTGCCATTGAATATAAGCTGGATTTAACTTTGTGATTCCGTTGATTTTAATGTACTTTTGAGGCGGCGAATATGCAGGTGGGTCCATCGAATGATATTCCATAATTTCGATTGTATTTAAGAAATTGCGAGTCAAGCCTCTGCACAGCTGCTGTGCGAAATACATGGCCACAATTCAAGATGAGTAATATGACAGCTGCAATGGATTTCTGTTCTAGCAAATACTAAGCGAAGCCTTTGCGATGATTTGTTACTTCTAGCGTTGTTACTGCCGAACATAGCATTATTACCAGAATTCAGACATTTCTTTATTCAACATTATCTGTACATTGTTTACTAACAATCTTTTTAATATCATTGTACAACCCATTCTCCTTCAATGTGCTCTACCTAAGAAGATGCTTTAAGAGCCGAATGACACTTTGATTCCGCTTTTGTCATATTTTCAACTGGAAATTTCTGTACCAGAAATATATCAAGATTTGAAATCCGGGATTGGGTTAAACCATTTTCTTTGAGCAGCAAGAACTTTGGATTGTAACTCTGGCCAAAGGGCAAATCGAGTATTAGGTTGTTAAGGAAAACAACAAATGAAAACTAATTTGCTTGATCAGCAGCCTTTCTCCTTGATCTTGCTCCTCGTCAATTCAAGATATTCTTGAAATCGTAATGATTGATTTATCTCTTTTGGAAACGCGTCAAATCCGAAAATCGTGGCTTTGTTGTTTGTTTGTTGGCAAATTGTGGAATAATTGATATATAAGCTATTTTAATCTACACGCTCTAGATGCTTTTTCTATTAATTCAAACAGTTCATTTGCTACCCGCAAACACGCAAACACAGCAGCTAGGTCAAGCCTGTTCCCTACCAGAGCATTCAGGTCCATTCTGTATAGACCCACTCCAATGTACAGGTTCAAACTACCCAGAGTTACTTGGCACTTGCACAAACCCATTAAGTGAACTGGGACAGTATTGTGATGGAGATAACATGTGTGACGCAGGATTAACATGCTACTACCAAACACCAAAGTACGGGAATTGTGGGTTTACACCCATTCCATTAGGGCAGCCGTGTACAAGTATAGATTCAAGTAACGTACCGCCATGTGTAGAAGAAGCTTATTGTAAAAACGGAACTTGTGTATTACGACCATCAAGTATAGGACAACAGTGTAACATTACCCAACCATGCCAACCAAACTTGCTATGCCTAGGCACTTGTGTTGGAATAAGCGGGTTGGGGCAAGTATGTGGTGGAAAGATGAACACAACTTGTGATACTGGTTTAGTTTGTAAACTTAATTACGGATCTATTGATGGGATATGTTATAAGACTGTTGCGCAAATTGGGCAAGATTGTTCAAAGAATACTACTGTCTGTGCGGTTGGATTGGTTTGCAACTCTACGCTGGTTTGCAGTGATTAACAATAAACTGCTTTTGTACCGTTCATTGTATTGACTTTCAGCAACTCTGGTCTTGGCTATTCAAGCTGCTCTTGAACACTTGCTATAAAAATATAAGAAAATCAAAAATTAGAACCGATGGATGTTTATTGCTTACGGCGGTTGAGCAAACAGTTTCAGAACAGGTGGACTCCTGCTCATATCAACAGTAATCAACACACTTAATCTATCAAACATTTTGACAACTTGCTTGACAGAATTAGAAATATTATCAGCATTTTCGCCTTGTTTTTTCCAGTATATGGATAGTTTTCGTTGTTCTGGTTGGCTTTCACATCCAATTACCTGTCCGAGATCCATTGAATCTTCCACGTATACCCGTTGTTCAATACCGTATCTTGGTACTACTACATCGAACGACCTTGAACTTATTTGGCAAATGATTGCTTCTTCAATAATAGGTCCTTTTAGTTTTGATAGTAGCACGCACAAGTATAAATGCTGTGAAGCATCTTGTGCGTCTTTACTAGCGTTCTTTCGCAAGTTACACTGAGTAGCTATACGATCAATAGTAGACGAATCGTAAGGACACTCTAGTTCCTTTAAACATGAATCTAGTAATCGATGAACAATTAAATCACAGTATCTTCTAATTGGAGATGTGAAATGGGTGTACAAAGGTACACTTAGAGCATAATGAGAGAATTGCGCTATATCTGATGTGCCAGTACAGAAATAGTTGGCACGCTTCATCCCTTTGATTGTCATTAATCTACAAATGAACTGCATGGTTGGATCACTGATTGCATTCAATGATTCATTCAATGATTGTGAGCTAGTGATATCCAGCGGTATTCCTTCCTTTTCCAACTGGTCTTTAACTTGTTCAAGTGCTTTTTCCAAGGGAGGTGGGTGTCTTCTTAATAAAGAACTCTCTGGGTAATAACTAGATATTTTTTGGGCAACAGCCATATTAGCCAGCAACATAAACTATGTTAATAAGAATTACTTCTTCAATAAGTCTATTTGCATCCTTCAGGTGATATATTCCACAATCAGTTGGGTTCCCGACATCATCCAAATCAAACCATAGTTTGATAGAGTTCAATGTTAGTGCACCGTTATCATATCTTCTTTGTCGCAATATTTTGCTAAATTTGTACAGCTGAAGAATATCTTTTTCGACGTCTTTCTGTTCATGTCCAATAATTTCAACTTTAGATACAGTATTCATATCTTGGTTTTCAAGTACACATTGCGCGTGTTGATATGACAATTTGGCACAAGAGTTGATGATTGTACGATTGAACCTCGGTTCACCTATAATGTTTCCTTCAGGATCAAATATCCAAAAGACACTGAATGCTAATCTATCTACACCAGCATTTAAACTACACAGTTCTTCACAAAGCACTCTTGGCAACATTGGTATAACTTTTTGAGTCAAATATACAGACGTAGCTCTATGATATGCTTCCTGATCAATCGGAGAGTTTTTATCTACAAAATAAGAAACGTCAGCAATATGAACACCAATTTCATAATTACCATCTGGTAACTCTTTACAGCTTAGAGCGTCATCTAGATCTCTAGCAGTTGGAGGATCTATTGAAAATATACGATACTTTGTCAAGTTTTCTCTCTTTTCATATTCTTCTTTTTTAATTTCAGAAACAGAGAGAGAATCTAGTACTGTATCAGAAAACAATTCCCAAGTAACACCAGCAGAAACCAAGAGCGCTTCAGACTCAGTTGGTAGTTCACCAATTTGACCAAGGATACCAGTATATTCACCAGTAGGATATTGATTAGTAGGACTCCAATGCTTGATTTTACATGTTACTAGTTTATCAGAAAATGAATTTGGGTCTTTCAAGAATTCAGAAGGCACGATTTGTTTTGGTATCAGAATGAATGGGATACGGACATCGTTTGGTTTGAACCATACAAACTTTGAGTCTTCATCTACTACTGGGTCTTTTTGTGGCTTATTCAAGTACATTACTCCGACATGCGTTTGAGAGTAAAGTTCGCTAGAAACAATTGCTACAACACTACCAAAAGTCCTAGTTTCATCAATGACTTCTTCATCATAATCAATCTTGTAAATATCAACTTTTTGCTGCCTATCTTGAGATTTCTTTTGGTTTTCCAATTGTTTTTTCAATACTTTTTCCTTTTCAATTTCCAGTTCAAGTCCTTCTAGTAATCTGACAATAACTACATCATCATTCAAAGCGCGGTTTTGGTTTTTCAAGCCATGAATGAAAATATCATTGTCAGAGCCATCTATTTTCACGTAGGCATCGTATCGATTCTTTTTACTTATTCGAAGGACACCTTCCAGCAATGAGCGATTGAGGAGCCCTTCTTGTACTTTTTCTTTGGTCAAGTAAGGTTCATAAAATTCTCTTTTTCTAGGTGTTTCATTTTTCCTAGGAGTATCCCTATTATTGCGATTCTTTTTTGGAGTATCATTGGATTTCCGTTCCTTTTTTCTAGGAGTTGAAACCTCTTGCCTCAACTCTTTTTCTTTTGGTCCATCTTTGGATCTATCTTTGGGTTCATTTGATTCCTTGGATCCAATATCTGAATTATCTGTTGATGCATGATCCACGATCCCATTCAATACTTTTGAACCAAAATCTTTTGATTTCTTTACAATCTCTTTTGCTTCTTCATTAGTAACATAAGCATCCTGAAGGAAAGGTATTGGGGAAGGATGAGTGAATCTGCAGTTCCTAAAAGTACATTCTCCATTTTGAAAATCTCTACAAATTCCCTTTTTTTTCTTTGGTATTTGGATTTTGTCTACTTCTTGTTCAAAGTCGTTAAAGTCAAAGGTTTTCATTAAATTTGGATTTCAATTTTCTGTGGTAAAAACTTTTGGTGAGTCATTTATATATCCAGTCACTCAAAAGTCATTCTAGACTGAAGAGTCATTGAAAACTGAAGAGGCACTCTAAATTGATAAGATACACTCTAAATTGATAAGATACACTCTAAATTGATAAGAGACAACATAAACTTAAGAATACAGTCAGCTCTTGATAATCAACTCTTATTAACGGCCGTATGTCCGAAATAAGGACTGTAGTTGTAGGCGAAGTCTTGTACTGCATGGGCATGCAAGGGCTCATTAAGACTTTTTACTATATAAGCTTGGCTTTTTATACGAGTCTTGTACTCTTCAAGTCTTGTAAAGGTTGTACTCTACATGTCTTATAAAGGTTGTACTCTTCAAGTCTTATAAAGGTTGTACTCTTCTGATACATTGTTCAAGGTTATACTTAAATGTTGGAATTATGTAAAGTACTATTCAAATCTTTACAGTTACTCAAACAATATCTATCATAGAAAATTAAATGGTACACAACGGATTAAACTAGAGAAGGTTTAGAAATACCGTACAGCCATTGATTTGGTGTTACGTTTCCTAAATAGGAACGAGCCGGGCCTTGCGGAGGAACAAATGAAAAAAAAAACAAAGGGAAAGGTAGAGAGTACCAACAGGAGGGAGAATACATTTATAAAGAATTTAAAGGTATTCCTCTTCCCAGAAAGATTTTCTCGATTTTTAATTTTTTTCATTTACGTAAAAACAAGAATTTCTACTCGTAAAAATTTTTTACTTTCTTTTGGATGTCAACGGAAAACGAAATTAATCAACTGCTACCTCAAAAGTTATCTGATATCCTGCAAACGGATATCAAGGTAACTGACCCCTTCAAGGAAGATCATATGCAGCAAATACAGCAAGTTGCACAGAATCAAGCCATTCAAATGCACCAGCAACTACAGCAACAGCAAATACAACAAATACAGCAGCAAATGATTCAGCAACAGATGCAGCAGCAATCTATCCAGCAACTGCAAATCGATATCGTATTATTTTGTTAATCTAGAATCCTCCTATAAAACCCATCCCTATAGTAAACGCCAATTTGGACTTGAAAGACTCTTCAGATTCCCCTCATAATCCTTTCAAACCAGTAGATCAAGTTCGATCTGATCTTCAAGAACAGCCACAGGAAAAGAAGGATCCTCTGTTGTCTGTGTTTGGGAACCCAGTGGACAATAACCCGTTTGTGATTGAAAAAGATCCAAACCAGAACAATCCTTTTGTGATTGAAAAAGACCCAAACCAGAATAACCCTTTTGTTCAAAAAGAACAGAATAATCCGTTTGTTCAAACCCCAGTACCCATAAAGATCGAAAGACAGAACTCCATCAATTCCCTCTCGCCTGCCGAACCTCCTACGTTTGAACAGCTTCAAAAGCAATTCAATGACACTCAAACCGACCTTGCCTTCATGAAAAGAAACGTTGAACAGTCTCAAGCTCTCTTTCAACAGAAATTGAGAATTATTCAAGAAGAATTTGAAAAGCAAAAGCAAGAATGGCTGGACAAACTTACCGGCTTCCAGGATGTTATTAATCTCAAAGACAATGAAATCCAAGCATTAGAACTGAGAGTAATTTATTATTAATGATAGTTGAAGGACACCAATAAACAACTGGACCTAGTAAATGCCTATGTAGCAAAGAAAGTAGTTGCCCAAGCATCGCAGAATGAAGACCTATTAGCCTCATATACCCCTAATTTACAGAAAGAAATGAGCATTAATACTAACCAAATTAATCCAATCCCTAATAATTCTCCTGGTACTAATTCTCCTGCCTTGGGTCAAATGTTGATCAACAGAGTACAGCCTCTTTCTCATGAACCTGTTATTTTAAATCAGCCAATCATTGGAATGCAATATGACACTAACACTGCTCCTCCAGCTAATGTCGCCATGCATTTGCAAGCACAGATGCAATTCCCCAACAACTTTATTCCACCAGTTCAAGGAAACAACTTTATGTACTCCATGACGAACCAATTCCCTCAACAATTTAACCATCCATTTGAAGAAAAGGAAATTACACCACCGCCATTCAAGAAACAAAAAACCGAAGAAACAGAATGGACACCACAAGATAATCAACTATTGATTGAAACTGTTGAACAACTAGGTCAAAAATGGACTGAAGTTGCTCAAAAACTAAATAGAACAGCGCAGCAATGCCAGCAGCATTATGTCAATATCTGCCCTAGAAAAGGAAAGTGGAGCAAACAAGAAGATCAGCAATTGCTTGCAGCATACAAGGCTCTCTATGAGCAAGAACTAGCTGCTAATAACGGAACAGCACCCAATACTCAAGTAACTACATTTTGGTATAAAGTGGCAGAGTCTATTGTTGGAAGATCTGGTCAGCAATGTATGGCTAGATACAATGAGACATTAGATCCATCAGTAAAGTAAGTATTATTAACAATAGAAAAGGCAAATGGTCAGCAGAGGAAGATGAGCTATTACAAAATGGATTCCAGCAGTATGGAAAGTCGTGGGTGAAATTGAGTAGTTTAATTCCTGGCCGTACTCAGCGCCAGTGCCGCACAAGATGGATTCAGTTGAGCAAGGATGATAAGCTAATCAAAACCAAAGTGGTAGAGACGGAAATCATTCCTGGATCTCCAAGTAGTTTTGATGAAGATTCTGATTGTTATGATGAAGATGTAGATAATGAATGAAGTATTTTTAGAATAAAATGGTTATTTAACGATTTTTATAAAGTCTTACAGATGGAAACCCGAGTATATATTGGCTACGTTTTACAAGACTCTAGCAACTCTAGCAAGACATCACCATGACACTTTTCTGGAAAGCACCAGCACCCCAACTCTTTCCCCCTCAACTCTTCCAAATCACGCATCAGCTCTGACCCAACAATCATCTCTCTATATTTCTGAATACACCCTTCACGCCCATACTTTTTCACCGAGAACGGGTTCTTCCATTTGGAATTGAACGTACCTTGAACGTAAACTTGGCGTCGGCCAATGTAGACGGAATCTGGCCTGTCGAGCCATTCAGTAAAACTTTCGATTCCTCGCTTGTTTAAATCTTTTTTCCTTATCGAGCAAACAGACATGAATTTTTTAAAGTTGGTTTGGTATTTATTTTCTGCGCCACGTGGTGACTTGTGTGAGTAATTCTTTGATGTTTAGTGCAAGACAGTTGATTGGGTTTATCCTCGTTTCGCTATGCTGGGGCTTTACAAACCCCTTTTTGAAAAGAGCGGATAAAATGCTATCGATAAAGTACCTCTTGCCTTTAGGTATCAACCTATCTGGCTCACTGGTTTATTATTACTTGCTGGGTGATGCGGATATATCTATGGCTGTGCCAATTACAAACTCTCTTACGTTTATGTGGACGTTTTTTGGAGGGTATTTGCTTGGGGAACAAATAGATCAGACTGATTTGGTTGGTGTTGGGTGTATTATCCTAGGTGTATTGGTTTGTGTCTCTTGATATAATCTAAAGATATCCACTCTCTAAAGGCTCTTTTAATAAATAATTTTCCTACTTTCGGACAATCATGGAATTGGTACATGCCGTTAAAGAGTGTTCAGCAAGAGGATTGAATCAGTCTGCGAAATGGTTGATGGAGCAGATAGTAGCAAGGGGCATTGGTTCTGTCCAGGTATCCCAATCCTATTCCTCCACCTATTTACTAGCAAAATCAATGTTTGATACAAGGGAATACTTGCGCTGCTGGTAAATAAAACTAACAAGGCATCTGCTGAGAAACGAATCCGATTTAATATCAATATTCCTGAGGAACTACAGTTATTATCTGGCAATTCAGTTCAATTCTCAACAAGAGGATGACTTGATTCCAAATACTACGAACCAGCAGTACCAAGATTTGATTGCTGAATTAAAAGAAATCTATTTGCAGGATCCGTTCTTGATGTACTTGTATGCAATAGTACTGATTGATACTGGTAACAAGGAGGGAAAAAAGATTCTGTTGGATTCACTAAGATTGTATCCTTACAACTGGAGTGCATGGGAAGCCCTAGAGAAATACGACCCTCAACTAGAAAAGTTTTCTAAATCTATTCCACTTGAAATGTTTTTGATAAAGACCAGCCAAACGGATATTCCTGATAGCGACAATCCATATATCCAATTACAACAAGCACTGTATTATTACAATAACAGAGATTATGATCAGGCGGATAAAGTATTCAAGCTTATCAGTAAAAGAGATCCGTATCTACTGGATTCTATGGATTGCTACTCTAATATTTTATTCGTACTAAAGAATTCCGCAGAGTTGTATGATTTGGCATTTAGGATGAGTCAAACGAATAGGTAATTTTAATTAATCAGGTTTACTCCTGAAACAATGGTTTGTATTGGTAATTACTACTCTATGCACCAGAATAGAGAGAAAGCGATAGAGTATTTCTCTAGAGCGTTGAAATTAGATACTAGGTATGCACCAGCTTGGATCTTGTTGGGACATGAATATGTAGAAAGCTGCTTGCCAAAACAAGCATTAGAGTGTTATAGAAAAGCTGTAGAGATTGACGAATCTGATTTTAGGGCTTGGTATGGTCTAGGTACTTTAAATTAATACCAGCACAAGCTTATGACTTACTCCAAGTACCTACATTTTCAATTTACTACTACCAAAAAGCACTCGTACTACGACCAAATGATACAAGAATCTGGAGCGCGTTATCTCAGTCACTAGAACAACTTGGCAAATACGATGAAGCTATAGCGTGTTTAAAAAGATTAATGACAACTGAACACGATCCAATAGAGTATATCAAATTAGCTAAACTGTATTTAAAAATCAATCCGGAATTGGAAAAGAATGTTGCATATTATTACCAGAAATACATAAAGTAAAATGATTTAATGTAGGTATGGGGATGATTATTTGATCAAGAATGAAGCGCACGAGTACTTGCAAGAGTATTGGAAAAAAAGAGGCAATTTGGAGAAAGCAAAGGTTCATCAAGAGTCTATTAAAATGTAAGACAATAAATCTTTTACTGAAATAGTTTCTAATTTCAATAGATTAGCCAGCTTAGCAATTTTCATGGTTGATTTTCAATGAACGGGTCTTTGTATCCACAATCCAAATCAAATCGTATTCGCTGCCAGGATACTTTAAATCTTCATCTACAAAGTTTGTTGCAATCTGTGCAAGTTGTTTATGTTCCCAGGCAACCAGTACTTTCTTGCTCCCGCCATCTAATTGCTGGTTGATTAAATCTACAGCGCAACTGATATCATCTCTATCACAAGAATCCAGCACTTGTAACCCTAAATGCTGTGCTAATGGCTGTACTGTTTCTAGTGCTCTGTGGGAATGGTCAGAAGGATCTTGGGCGATAATCGATTCTGGTGATTTGAAAGAGTTTGTGAATACGTTCACGAGGCATTGGGCACGTGTGTAGCCTTGAGCACTTAGATCTTTTCCACTAGAGTCGTCTTGTTCACCGTGGCGGATAAAGTAGATTGTTTTGGCGATTGCAGTTGCGAATAGGATGAATTTCATTGCTGATGCCTGTTTTTTTTTGTTTTTATATCTACTGGATCGGGACTTTCGTGTCTTTTCTTGTATTGCTTAATATTGAGATAACCATGAGATTGGTGGGAATAGTGGTAAAATTGTAGTTTCAAGTAATGCGGTGGCTGTAGGTAGATCAAGGTAATTCAACTGCATTGTTTTTATTCTATTGATTACAATCTTTTTGACACTTTTTTTAGAAACACGTTTTGCTTGACGCGCCAATCATCTGGAACGTTTCCTAATCCCTCCAGAAATGTAACTGTTATTGATTCAAAGGGTTTACTATCCTTGGGTCCTATGATAAAATGAATTTTTAGGGTTGCGGAACATTTAGCTCATGATATGGAGCTGGATGAGTTTCTCTAATCGATTTATTTAGTTGGATAATATTGTACCAGATGAAATAAGTATGTGCGTCCATATATGAAACGCAACAGTTGAATATCTTTTATTCCCATCAGCGTTTCCATAAATCAGCCACTCTATTACCAATTTGTGTGCAATTTAAATGCAAGAACTGAAATCTGCAAAACTGGAATTTGAAAAGAAACATTATGAAAAATCACTAGAAATTCTTCAAGCTGCTCTTCCGCAATCACCTGATATCCTTAAACCTCGCATAGAGTCAAATATAAGCATGATCCAAAGCATCCTTACAAACCAACCTATCAAATCAAATATATTCAATACCGCATTATACTATTACAACAACAGCGAGTATCAGAAAGCACTCGATTATAGTTTGGTGAATATCGATTCGATATTCAAGGAAAAGTTGCTTTTGCTGTGTTTTAATTGTTGTGTAGAATTGAAGAATATGGAAAAAGGATTTGAAGTTATAGATATGATTGATAATTCAAAGGTAATTTTAGTTGACCAAGGTCAGTTGAGTATTTACATTAGGTAAGCTAGAACTAAGGATAGGTAAGTGCGAATAACGTAGATGGGGATAAATACAGATTTCATGAGATTGGTGTTGCAATCGGTTGACATTAAGCCCGGTATTCTTCAAGAAACAAACGACCTGTTTATGAACTTGTGGATAAACTCTTCAAATGCAGAGATATCAGATCCAAAGCAATCAGTACAGTACCTCCAAAGATACAAGGAACTGATATCCGGGATCACCAACCCAGATTTATCCTGCCTGTATAACTACAACTTGGGGACACTGAACATCCGAATGGGTAAACCGAATCTGGCATTAGTGTTTTTTGAAAAAGCTTTAGAATATAATTCTAGATACAATGCATTGATCAAAAGCATAATAACCGAATTAGACAATGGTGACAATCAATAAAACCCCATTGTGAATTTCTTCCATTTTTTACCAATGGACCCGATACCTACGACGCTCTCGATAATAGATTTAGTATCAGCTATATTTTGTTTTTACAGATTGAAAAAGTTTCAGTATAGCATTGAAGAAGAGTTTCTATCGATTCACAAACTAGTATTCACTTTATACGCGTCAAATATCCTACTGCTTATTACAGTAGTGTTCAAAATATGGAGCTTTCCACCGGTTTCAATATCAATCTCTTATTTCTGCGGCGTAATGTACTACACGACTTTACTCATGGTTGATTTAATAGTATTGAAAGAACTCCTGCGGATTGTATTTAGGAAAAAACTACCAATTCTGTATATCCAATTAGCAACATTCATGGCTTCATTCTGTATGAATTTCGGCAAGTATTGTTAACTGTAGGTGTCGTGCTGTTCCAATACTCGTTTTCAACATACTGGATTTACTTGACAGGAGCTTGGCTCGTCCTACTTTCAAAATTTGTCATTATAAAATCATTATATTTCAGATACAAGATTGAACAGCTACTAAAAACAGATTCATTTGTAAATATCAAAAAAAAGTCTGTTTTGGAAGATTACAAACGGGTATCGTTCTTTCTACAGGTATACGCGTTCACGTTTCTTATTGTCTTGGTTGGGTTAATACTAGTTGTTTTATTATACGACGGAACAGATTTCGGTCAGTTTTTATGTAACTGTGTAGTGACGGGTGTACTTTGTTTTAGCAGTCTCCATACATACCAAGTATCTGAACTAGTACTGTGTCTGAATGGGATAGTAGTGCCAAGAGTAAATTCGAAATCGAATGGTGGAAAATCAGATAATCTTCAGAGTATACTGGTAAAGACGGATCCTGGGTCTGGGTCAGAGTCTATATCAATGGAAAAATCATTGGAAAGGAAAAAGAGTAAAATCGTTAGGTTTGGAGAAGAAAGCACAACGCATTAGAATAAAAAAGTCGTACATTAGATGTTTTATTGGATTAGTCTACTCGTACTTGGAAACGGCCGGATTTGATAAAGCTTCTCCCGCCTTTAAATGGTTTGTAAGCCTCGTTTTGGATATTTAAAGAATCAATTCGAACCAATGAAGTCATGTTCACTCTGAATTCCACATTCAAAACCAAGAAATCAATCTTTCCGTCGATAAACACCCCTAGCTTGCCATCGCCATTCCACACTAGTTGCTTATTGGTAAATGTTGCATTTGAACTGACAATATTAGCATTGGGGAGTGTACAACTAACAATTAATGTTTCAAAGGAATGGTTTTTTGTATTCACTGATACTTCTAATTTGGAATTACTTGATTTGATTAGATTCGCACGAATGGTAAACGGTATCTGGTTTTGGTTAATATCCATTGTATAATTCAATAATTGAAATGATCCATCTGGAGGTATAAATGTAATTCCTTTTCCTTGGTTAAACTTTTCGGTATCAATACTCTTGTGGAATGAGATTGAATCTTTTAGCCCTGTAGTGTGGAGTATCAACTCTGGCATTCCCGATAATCTGCACAGACATTCTACTTGACCAAACACTATACCGCTTGAAATATTGCCTTGTTACTGATAAGTTACCATTCTTATCCATTATCACGTCCAGCTCTTCAATAATATCAAAAAATATTTCGTTATGGGCATACTTTACTCCCAACTGTCTCCAGCTAATAGTAGATACCGCAGATGTAGGTGCTTTTTCTTGGTATATTGTATTAATAACCCGGGTCAGTAATGATGGAGGAGGTACGAGTTGTTTCAGCAAGCATGGTTCAGTGATATATGGCTCTCCGTTGTCAATAATTTCTTGAAGAATCTATTATTAGAAAAAGGTACTTGATAAACGATATCAAAGTTGTCCTTCAAGATTTGATCGTTAATATCAGTAAAGTAGTCCTTGAATAACTGGAGCAATTGTTCAGTAAAGTAAAATACGCCTAATGGTGGAGCTGATTTAATCCGCAAATACCTTCCGAAGATACCAGCGATACAAACAGCAGATTGTTAACTGGGACCGTCATCAACACGCAATTCCCCGTTTTTACAATGAAATCACTGTTGATTAGCCTGTGAATGAGATTGGAAGCTATCTGCGGTTTCTTGTAGTGCTTTTCGATTATTATCGTCCGTTTTTGATCCAGGATATAAAGCGAGTCTATCATTCCAGATTTGTTTTTTGAAAAAGACAAGAATTTTCGACAAGCTCTTGAATGGAGCATCAACTGCCATTTGGATCAGTCTCGTTACTGCCCATTTTGCTTTTGCAGGGTACTTGCTTTAGACTTAATCTCTAGTAGGGTCACTAGATAGACGGTAAATATCACTCCTGTTGGCAACAGAATGGACCAAGCTACTCATAATTAGCAAATGTGTTTCACTGAGCAAAATATCCACTCTGGCCGATATTTGGTGGTAATATTGCTTACGGCCGGCTAAATCCGATGCTCCCTTCTTTGAATAAACTCAAAGTGAAATATTACTCTATAATTTATCTCGCCTTTTCATTTATTCAATGAATCGCTTGTCAATTTATCCTGCGTCCCCCAAACTCGAATTGAAACGGCAAGCGGCGTTTCAATGATTGCTTCACATTTTTCTTTGAAAAATAATAATGTTCAGGCAGTCTTCAATAGATTCCAAAGGCGGACCTGTTCAAAGACCTCAGGTTCCTATGGTTCCTCCTCCGCAAATTCGACCAATGAATGGAATGCAGAATGGACAACCAATGCCCAATGGAATGCCAAATGGAATGCCTATTGGAATGAGGCCTCCATTGCAGCATCCTGCTAGAGGTTCATCAGCAGCGAAACTCAAATTGAATGAAAAAGGACAGCCAATCCAACAACCTGTACAACAACATATGCAACCAATGCAGCAACACATGCAACCACCTCCACAGCAACCACCAATGCAAATGCCTCCACCGCAACCTGTTCAAAATCAAATGCCGGCCAGGAATTCACCAGTTTCAAGGAGTTCAGATAATAGCCCAGAACAAGAAAGAATTTCGTTCTCTACAATGGACTTTTTTGACCGATTCGTTCGTCCAGCAAATGAAAAGGGGCTACTGAGAACACCATTACCTACCCCAATATCTCGTTCTCATATCAGGGCTTCTTCTATTCAATTGTTACAAGCAGCTCGCTTAGAATCTCATGATGTTTCAGTGCAAGACGACAACTATGGAGGAATCATCAACCTTACAAACAACGGGTTGAATCAAATTATCGCCTTTTTGGTGTATAAACAGCAAGCTAAAGCAGCGACTACCATCCAAAAGCACTGGAGAGGCTACAGCTCCAGAAAAAAGACCAAACAACTAAACAAGAAACCTTCCAGAGAAATAGAAACTGATAGGCTGCTGTATCTTGAACAGTATGTTAATGAAATATCCATCTTGTATGACGATATTCTCCACGCTCAAAGAAACTCTAATGTAACCTTTATCTAATGATAGAATGCTGCCCCAAGCAACAATGAAATCATATTCATGAAGAAATTGAACAACCCGGAAACCTATCGAGTATGTAATGATTTCCTCAATATGATTGCTGAATTTGAAGATGTAATCTGTTTCTAATCAAAGCACCCGCAAATGAAAAACCAAAGAATGACCGTATTACCTGGGACTATGGAATACCAAAACACAATGATGATGTATATGGAATACGCACCTAAAGTGTTGGCTTGGTAACCATTTTTAATATTAGGATTAGCAATGTTCTCCATATCAGTTTCAAGCCAAACGAAGATTTGCTATTTATCCTTCGTTCAGGAGATATTTTATGTAGATTGGCTTGCACTCTGTACCAAAGAGTCGAATGCCATTTGTTGGACAAGAGCTTAGAATATGGTATTCACAAGATCATCTTTTTCTTGGAATTATGTAAATCCCTGCATATCAAGCGTGCATTGCTCTTCAAAGTGTCAGACTTGCTTGTTTGGCCAGACGCGGATCCTCACAAGAAGAGTGCTTTGATCGTACTGCGAACAGTTATCGCCTTAGAAAAGCATGCGAGAAAGAGCGGATGGCAAGGGCCAACCATTGATTTGAAAGCAAAAGTATCTTTGGATTTGGGTGTGTCTTCCAGAGAAAGTGTGTTGAAAGTTGCATCTCAAGAATTTCAACCTAGACAAGGATCCCCATCTGCCTCAATCAACTCTACCGAGTCAAAGAATGGTGCAAACGTTTCCAGAACACCTTCAAATTTGGCTATCAATAAGCCCACATTTTCTTTGCCAGAGATCCCGGAAGTTTCAGCTCAAATTTCCGCACACATGGACTTGTCACCAGCAGCACAAGCACATGACTATTCTGATATTAGCTCTGATGAAGAGTTTGAGCAAGAGGACAAGGAGTCTGTTGCAGACACTGAAATTTCACACCTGATGAATGCTGCTTCAATTGCAGACAAAAAGACTGTTCCTGTTCCTTCAAAGGAAGTAGAAGAAATGCAAGACCCACAAAAGGTGCTACAGGATGCTATTAGACAACGCATCAAGCACCGCACCCAGGCGATTGAAGATTTCATTGGAGAAGAAGTAAATATTTCTCTAATAATAGGAAACTTATGTCGGTAATCTCAGCAACGTTGCTGATTATCTAAATACACTAATTAAGCAACGTCGCAGACTCAGTAATGTTATGCCTGCAATTACCGATGAAGAAAAGAAGAATATACCAATGCCCCAAAACTTTTCTCTCAGTGGGTCATCGCTACATCCGTTGCCAAATGAATCTGATAGAGCATACAAGTTCCGCTTGGAGACAGAGATTGAAGAAATCCAAAAGTTGCACGGAGTAATCCAGGGAATGGTGAATATCCATGGAGAATTTGTTGAAAACTTGAAAAGCAGCTGGAGCGAAAACGCAAATACTTTTATTGTTGGCCCATCAGTTTCAGCCTTTTCTGCTGCTATTCATAGACCTTACTCTACTTATGCGGTAGTTGCCCTCTCTGGAACGCACAAGACTCATTTAACGCTTACTACTCGCGGTGAAGTAGAACAGTCTGAATTTGTCAACAGAATTGTAAACAAATATGTAGTTTCTTCTCTCAACTCCGAACCTGCTCAGGAACCTTCTGCACAAGACTGGAGTTGGTATTTGTCAAGACCAATTCACCGGCTCTCTTCCTATCCGCACTTTTTATCTATTATCCATGGCGAAACCAAGGTGAGACTACATCCATTGGTTGATACAGACAACAAGAAGCTCCGTATCAGCAGCATCAAGTTTGAATGTATCGCAATGGCAATCAAGGAACATTTGGGAACAAGTTAAATAAATACATTGTAACAATACTTTTTAAAGGAAATGAAATATAGTTTTACATTAAAAGATGACACATCCAGAAGGTTTAGCCTGAGGTTCTCCGCGCACTTTTTCGATTTCTGCAAGCATCTGATCAAACACTCTTGATATATTCTGGTTATGCTTTGCGCTAGTTTCAATGAAAGCGCAGTTCCATTCCAAAGCTTTCTTTTTTCCTTCCTCTGTGGTGACTTGTCGCTGAGCATGCAAATCAACCTTATTAGCAACCAAAACACAAGGGACCCAGTCCATACCTATATTAACCACACCAACCTGTAAAGTTCAAGATTTTATCTCTTAAAATGCTGCACATTTCAAATGACTGTTGTGAAGCGATCGAATAAACTAGAATATATCCGTGGATGCCGATTGCATGCTTGCTATTTAAAATAGAGAATTCGTCTTGACCGGCGGTATCCATAATCTCTACAGCAAACTCTTCTCCCTTATATTTGACGATCTTTGTAAACATGTTTTCAATGGTTGGATAGTAAGTTTCCGCAAAGTGGTTTTCAACAAACTGCACTGTGACGCTGGATTTCCCTACAGCTCTGCTACCAAGAACTGCTATTTTACGGACCTAGGTTAGCACAGCTGGTACTTTTGGAGGTGTTGGCATTTGAAAAAGTCAAAAGTGGCTGCCAGATTTTCAGCATATGAAACAGGAAATGGTTAACGCAAATCTTTTATTTTCAGCAAGTCGCCTTTGAAGGAATATATGGATTGGGAGTGCTTGTTCTCTACATGCTTGCGGATGCGTTTTATCCATGCGGCTCCATTTAGAAGCGCTTTTCTGCTTCCCTCAAACATTTGGAAAAATATAAATACATGAACGTGGGATTCATAAACCTGTAAATGTAGCTCTTGTGGGGGATCACTGGTGTTGATGAGGCGCTGTGAGAAATGAATGTTCTCGTCGTGCAACTTTTCTGCCCCGCCCACCTGTATCAACATGGGAGGCAGATTATCCAAGTTCTCCTCCCATACAGGAGATACGTAGCCAAGCTTCAAGTTTTCATTGCTAGTGTAGTAGTGTCTTTGTCCTTGCAGTCTAGGATCTGTTGTATCGCCAATCAAAAAGTCAGTCTTTTGATTGCTTCGAAAACTGGCAAACCAATGTGTAAGATCTATCCACGGTGAAATACCATACACCCCTCCTGGCATTGGCAGGTTCATTTCTCGTAAAGCAATACACATTGCCAATACCATACCTCCACCGGCAGAGTCACCCATTAGTATAACTTTTTTGTGGTCATGCGTTTCAATCAGATGCTGATACCCAGATATACAATCGATTAATCCACACGGGAAAGGGTTCTGTGGTGACAGCCGGTAGTTTAGAGCATAGACAGTTGAATCAGAGTGCTTTGCTATTAGATAGCTAATCTTTCTATACATTTCTTTTGAGCCAGTGCAATAGCCCCCACCGTGTACAAAGAACACA
Source organism: Boothiomyces sp. JEL0838 (assembly GCA_027604245.1). Classification (NCBI taxonomy): domain Eukaryota; kingdom Fungi; phylum Chytridiomycota; class Chytridiomycetes; order Rhizophydiales; family Terramycetaceae; genus Boothiomyces; species Boothiomyces sp. JEL0838. The sequence goes on from JADIIY010000052.1 coordinate 20,139, forward strand.
ATCTCTTTATGACTCTTCTTGTATGACAAGTACTCGGCATCGATTACAACTTTATCGCATGCGTGGCCAACCATGGTGCACTTGTCTTTGAAAAATTCAATAACTTTATCCCTCTGAACAAATGTGTCGGGAACTATGTGTGCATGCTTTGACAATTTAGGTCCAGTGGTAGAACGCAACTGGGCAGCCGGAACATCAGGGAGTTCAAGATAGTGGTGTGATATCATTAGCCGTTTTATCGAATTGATTAATGTGTGATATCCAAAATTCCAATCTGGGATCGTTGGTCCTCTTGTTAAATATATGAATGATTCTTTTAGAAAATAGCTGGACATGCGGCGAAAAACCGTCATGTTTTCTTTAAGCATATTAGGCTCTTTGTCTGGATGAGGATCGAATCGCTGGTGCATTGGTATATTTTTATAGTCCATCTTTGAGCTTTTCAAAGTGAAAGCTTTTTTTCAAACAAGTCGGGGACCGCTTTGTCCTCAATTTAGGCTGTTTCACAATGTTACATCAGCGGCTACTACCCCAGAATCCATCATTACCCATTTCAACTGTTTATTGAAAAGCATCGAGATAAGCTTTACGCGTTTTCATGATCAACAAACTCCCAGTAGAGATTTTGCTTGGAGTTTACGAATACTTGAATTACGCCGACTTGGTATTGATATCCTCAATTTCAAAACAACTGCAAATCTCTCTTCAGCACCCAATTGTATGGAAACGAGCAGTAATTGTTTTGGGAGAGGACAAGTTGCTTTGCTCCAATTCAACGACAGCACTCAGAATTCCACACCGCAACTCTAGAATAGGTAAATTCATGCATTTGGTCCGAAAGCTAAGCTGCCAAAACGATACAGGATTTCAAAGCCTTTCATTGCTCATACCACGAATGATTAATCTGACAACCATCAACTTCTCAAACAACACCAACATCAATGATGACTGCATACGATTAATTGCTTCATACTGTCCGAATCTTGAAAGTTTAAATGTCTCAAAGTGTTATTGCTTGACTCACAAGGCATTGTACTACATTGCAAAGCAATTTAGATATTTAAAGAACTTAAATATCTCTTCTACGGGATGTGTAAATGACAAGTCTTGGATAGTACTCTGCGCACTTAATGATACATTAAAGCATTTGAATATGGCTAGCTGCTATAACCTCAATTGGTATAACGTGCATAAAATCTATCCATCATCATTAGTTACATGGGATATATCAAACAACTGCAGACTTAATTTCGATTATCTTGCAGGAATAGCTGACATCAGAAGCAAGAGTGATATCACGGATACATTGTTGATAACGTGCAAGAACTGCGAGTCATTGACTCTCGGAGAATTATCTCAACTAGAAGGAATATCAGATGCGAAAATGAAATTCATATCCAACAGTCTTTTGAAAGATTATTCGTCTGAAGGTGTTAGAGAGTATATTAAATTACTATTAGGAGTATAAATCAGGGGCATAAATAAAGATGGAGGTGCTATACTCTTGTGATTTGTTTGTCTTTACGCGTCAATACGTCATCCCAATGACACCCTCATGCAAGAGGCTACTACACTCTTGTAATCAAATGGCTCACACAGGCCATTTAGGTCAGCAAATTAGCCAGCTCAGTATTCCGCAGTATCATTATAATTCCAACGGGGGAAATAGTGCTCAAGGTTTTACCCCATACTACTCGCGCTCAAGCTCCAGCACTACAATCATAAACCAAAACCAGTACAGCTATGTGCAAGGAATGGCAAGAGAAAGCAGACCGGTTTTACTTCACAGTAAGGCTGTGGTTTATCCTCAAATCTCGGAATCCAAAGTATCTCGCATTCGACGGGGAGATTTGATTGGTAAAAAGAAATTAATCTTAGAATATGCTCATGTATTCATTGAAGATATGTTTCATTGTGACTCTGGCCCATCTCCGCAGTTTGCAAATCAGGTTTCTCTAGATGCCTTCTTAACCAACATTATGGCGCGTACAAGAATTACAACATCAACTCTAATCACTGCCTTCTTTTATTTAGAGCGTCTGAAGTTGTTCCATCCGAAATGTAAAGGATCTCCCGGCTCTGGCCACAGACTATTCCTTGCCGCAATTATTCTTGCCGCAAAGTACATGTACGATGACACCTTTGATAACACTGCCTGGGCAACTGTCTCTTCCGGACTATTTGATTTGGAGCAAGTGAACCATATGGAACGAGAAATGCTAAACTTTTTGGAATTTAAACTATTTATTCGTTCATTCGAGTGGATTCAATTTAATGAAAGATTGAACGCATGTATTCGTAAAGAACAACAATCAATCATCACACAAACGAACTCTCACTACTACCCTTCTCCAATAGAATATAATGGCGTGAAAAAGCCAAATTTTATGCCTGCAAGACAAGTCTGGTCGCAAAATACCCAGCAATCAGAACTACCTGCTAATCAAATGTGGGATATGAATGATAGCAGAGACCGCGCTCTCGCTCAAAATATTTTGTAATATATAATTTATTTTTGTAAGGATACTATTGCTTTATTCAAATGTCAATTCCCAAGTGTCGTCCAAATGTACTGGGTTTGAATCATCGCCGTTGAGACCACCATACATGATGATGGTTTTGTTGTTGATTGCAGTCATGGAAGTCCAGCCTCTTGGAGGAGGGGTAACATCACCAGTGTTTTCGCTTTGGTAAACAGTTCCAGTTTCCAAGTCGACAATCTGGATGTCACTTTCAAAATTGCCAGCACCTTGATGCCCCAAGTCTGAAGGAGCTACCTCCCCTCCAAAAATGATCAATTTGTCTCCCAAAGTAGTGCATGGACAAACACTTCTGGCTTTTGGGACTTTATAAGGAACAGTTTTCCATTCTTGTGATTTGATATCGTAAATGTGAATGTCATCGTTTTCATGTCCAGAGAAACCACAGCTAACGACCACCTTTTTCTCGTTAGCAGCTAAACAAGGGCCACCACGAGGGATAATATCATTTGATGATGGGAGTTTAGTCCATGCAGTTTTCAACGTATCAAACTTGTAAAAGTCATTCAGTCGTCCATCTGTACCGCATCCAGCAAACACAAACAAGTCGGTACCAGCAGCTACCATTCGGTGATAAGATCTAGCTGGCGGAGGATTTTGTGCTTTGATCTCACTCCATTCTCCCTTTATAGTATCGAATTTGAATAAGTCGTTGAGTGGTTTTTCATTCATCAATATTCCCTGACGTCCACCAAAAACATAGATTGAATTTCCTACTGATGCCTGGGCATGGCCAATTCTTGATGGCGGTGCGTTTTCGGTTTTGATGGTATCCCATTTCCCGTCTTTGAATACATGAAGCTGTGAATCGATTGGGGTTCTTGGGACATGTTCCCCTCCAAACAAATAGACCGCACCTTGCACAGCAGATAGATCATGCGAAGACCTGCCTAGTGGTCCGGATGGTAATTTTTTCCACTTGTAACAGAATCGATTAATGCTCATTTCAGATTTGAAAACCTGAACTAAAAAATTGTACACTAATCGTGATTATCATCTTTTCCTTTAGCACAGGATAACAAAGTAGATAACTATGGCGGACAATGTTGCTGTATCTCGCGATCTAGAAATAAAACAGAATCATTCCAGTTGTTTGTTTTGAAACTTGAATTTCACGATGGTATGTAAAGATATATTAAAAGTAATCAACAGCAACCATGAGTTCCAACAAGTCATCAATGACTCTATCATCTCTAGATCCAACAGCTTTTGCCATTTCCCTTTGATTAGTTACTGACAGGTTCAAGAATCTGTACAGCATATCGCCATCCAGAATACCCCTTGGGCCAGGCGGTCCAGTTAATATTGGATTAGAATAGATTGATCTAATTGGCAATTTCAACTGTCTATGGTTAATGTAAATAACCTGTATCCACGCGGGTTTAAACCTGCGTAATGCTCCAAATGTGTAACCATTCTAGAGTATAAACCATAAAGCCGTTTAAACATTTTTTCTGGAATTGGGGTGATCAAGACAATGCTTCCTGCCAGAGTCGTTGCCACGGTGGCCATATTTGTTGAAGCTACGAGTTTGTTGTTTACTTTTTTTGGATGATGCTTGATCCTATTCATTGATTGGACTTCGACTCCAAGATTAGACTCACCCCTTCGCAACAGCCTTTCACCACGTTGAGACAAGTCATTGATTGAAATTGGCTCATAAGTAAGGACATGCAGATTCTTTTCTTCATCAGATACAATAATCGCAAGATCAGAATCGCCAATTATAAATTCACTAGAGTATACATGTGTTTGGTACAAGTCTTTTCCTAATAGCACTAATTTCGCGGGATCTTCTTGGAATACTACAAACCATACACTTTTGTAGACATCCGAGATTTGTACAAAGTTCTTTACCGCCGACATACTAACAACAAATATGCACACATCCAAGAATGCAACGCCGTTTAGAGACCCACCTTCCATTGCATACATGATAACCTAAATTAGCAAAGATTACCTTTGTTCCTATTGCGGCTAATAGATATCCATTTACAGCACAAACAGCTGCAACAGTGTTCTTTTCATCAGAAGAATAAAACAACTTTAACTTGTGATTAGTTTGTGGATTATTTGGATCAGGAACTACATCGATGACTTCGTAAACAAGCAGCTATGATTAAAACCATTATACTCTTCCTCTGTTGACTAAATCTTCACTCCGCATGTACCCGGTGCCAACGGCAATAAAGGTTTTCCTTCCGCTAGTGTTTTCCGTAGAAGCTAGCTCTACAGTAGCCATTGACAAAATCTGTTCAGTTTCCTTTATATGTATAGTATCAATAATTTCCCATGTAATAGGAGATACAAGATCCAACTGAAACTTGAATATCTTTGGCATGTACATTCCAGGTGGTCTATCACTAATCACATCTTGGATCCCAGATACTTTTTTCTCGCTGTCTGGCAACTCATCCCCATCTTCAATCACACCGGCTGCTACTGCCGCCATATATCTGGCCTTGTCAATTTCAAATGGAGCTTGCACTGCTGTTGCTACTGCATAAGTTTCTGAAGTCGTATGATATGCCACTTTTTGAACACCTCTTCCAAGTGGATTTGTGCATATTGCCCAAGGAAAATCATAATTAAATTGGGATTGTAGTTGAGCAAGTCTGATTTGATGTTTTTCAGTCGTATAAATAAACCCAAATGGCACATTCACATTGTGTAATGAAGCAAAGCTTGTCACTGGTCCATCTGCCGATAATGGGAAAATTCTTAAAGAATTGGTGCTTCCAACCTGTTCTGGCTCCAAAACACATTTTGCACCTTCACCTTCTGTAACAAAGTTCGACAGCAAACTTCCTCCAACTTTGCTAACCAAAATGCAAAATGGGCGGTTTCCTAGAATACAGACACCATCGTATAATTTTGAAGAAGACCCGATATTTGAAAATGGTACAATATGCATCTTTTTTAGAAATTTCGGTTTTTGTTTTACCGCAATTGGTTGCATCTTGTCACCATCGGTATCAGAATACGCTTGTAAATCCCTAGATATAAAGTTGTTGTCCAAGCGTTGGAATTTGATACCCAATCGATCACTACGGTCCAAGTCTGGGGTATTTCGAACTATTTTGAATATTTTCACATCCATCTTGTCGTTTCTAGTGATTAGATATGGGCTGGACGAATCTTCATCACACCCTAAATGAACAATAGATATTTCTTCAATTTGCAGCAAGACTTTTTTGTAGTCAGTGCTGCTGTGTACATAGTTGTCTGAAATAATACTTGGCGCAATATGTAGCCCTTTGTATTCAAAGCACTCTTCCATATCTGGCAAGGAATAGATTTTCATTGTTCCATTTTCGTCAACTGTAAATAACCAAAAAGTATCTGGTCTATCTTCTTCTTCCTCTTCTTGTTCCTTTATTGTTTCTTCTACCACTGGCTCCGCTACTTCCTGTTCGCCATACAAATCCAAATCATCTTCCAGCAAGTCTTCTTTATCGACTTCCATCTTTTCATCATCATTTACTGCTTTTTGCTCTACTTCTTGTTTCTGGATAGGCAACTCTTTGTTTTTCAAGAATACCTTGAATTTCGCAGTGTCAGCGTGTATAGAAGCACACGTAATCGGAATTTTAAACTAGATTAGTATTAGTTACGAATTTAGAATGCAGCTGTTGCAATTGATTGTCTTTGACGGCAATTAAAGCTATTTCTCCAGTTGTTAATAGACCAACTAGATACTCGTCCTTGATGTGACAGGCAACCAACCACGTATCTTCATCCCCAATTTCAAGTTCAGCTACCTTTTTTGTATTTTGGTCCAGCAGCAATACACCGTTAGGATGTACTTGAACAATCATATTTCCAACAACAGCTATAGCAACAGTTGGTCCTTTTGTAAAAAAATCCCCAGACATTAATTTCTCAATCTCTTGACCAGCTTTCAATACTACGGTTTCCTTTACCGTTGATAAAACTATATAGTCGTGATATTCACCTAGTTTCATTGTCCACACGTCATCAGGCTTGCCCAATTTAAAACTAGTTCGAATATTCGGTCTGATAGAGTTTTGTAATACCACTAATTTCCCTTGTAAATCATGGCCTCCACAACAAACCACTTCTAAATTTGCAGTTTCTCTATCAAATTCATAACTTGAATATCTAGCAGGAAGCCCCAAAGCACTGCTTTTTAACGGGCCAGTAACCACAATCAAATCGCACAATTTAAATAAAAATGGCAAATCTAATTTAACAGTTCTCTTTTGCGAGTTTCCATATAAATCTAAGTCGATATCCTCTTCCATTTCCATATCATCTACAGCAGTTGTTGAGTATAACGGTTCTCGATATTGAATAAACTGTCCATCAGATACCCTCGAAGCAATAAAGAAATAATTGTAATAGTACACTATAGAATCTAGAGTCATGTTTCCTCCAAATATCTGTTTCTTGATTGAATTTAGATCCATTAGAGGTACAATACAAGAAGGGATGGTTCCAAATACTCCCAATCTTTTAATTTTAATTGTTTTAATTCCACCTCTTTTCCTATTCCATCCTCTTCCTGCTCCATCATCACCAATCAAATCACATCTGTAAAACTCTCCATTTCTTAATACTATTAAAAGTACATCTGGATTAAGAAACACTGATCTAGCTCCATCTAACGATATTCCCAAATCTTTGCAGTCACTAAACTTGTTGTATTTAATATAGGCAGATGGTGGTTTGTTTTTTACAGGAATGGTTGGTCCTTCAGGATTAGCAATCGGTTTGAAGTTAGATTCCATGTCAAAGAATGGATTAACCAAGCAAGCCAACCCAGGTTGATGAGTTTGATCCAAGTGAATTAATGCATTGTGAGAAAAGATTAGTATACCACCCAGTGGGTTTGGCACTGCTTCTAGGTGCGTACAATTATAAGGTAATCCATCCACTTTATAAAGCACCGGCCATGTTTTCTGGTACAAGTCAAGTGAAACAACGATTAAAGAGACTATCATCAAGAGTAATTACCAGTGTCTTTTTTATGAGCCAATCTCCCAACAAATGTCTGGTTGGTTTCATACAGAATAGCAATCGTAGGCTCCAGAAACCCGTATAAAAAGACAAAGTCAATAATGTTTTTTACAGATGGTTCAATGTCGGTACTATTGAGCACAAAACTAGGTGAAAACGGATACTTTTCATCATCGACAAAGGGCAAGATGGCAAACTGTGACTGGTAGAAAGATAGCACTGCGCATCTGGATAGCGGATCCACTACGACTTTTGGAGTCCCTTTGTTCATCAAATCCTTTCTGAATTCTTCCTTTTCATAGTGATGCAAACTGATTGTAACCAGCGTATCGTTCCACTCTAATAAAGTCATCTTGGCGTCTTTAAAAGTCAATAGCAAATTATTCTTTACTTTCTGCATTGAAGTAACCACTCCATTCAGAGTAAATTGATGGATCAATTCCAGTCTTGGTATTTTAATCCTGTATATGGATAGTATATTTGACTGTACGGTAATTAGGTTTGGAAATCCAGTAAAGTTGCAATAAACTGCGAAATCTATTCCACTTGGGGGTAATAAATCCTTGTGGAGAGAATACAGCATGATCTTGATTTTTTCAAAACTTTTTTTCAACTCTGGGATTGAATGAATTGCTTCTCACTGGAGCTTCCCAGACAAATAACAGCATTATCCGTTAGGTATTTATATTATGGGATTGGGCTCTGGAAAAGAATTTAGAGTCAGCACTCTGGTTTAGTAAGAAAAAGTCAATGATTCATCTTTTTTTGAAAGTATCTTCTCTGGGATGGTGGTACCAACATTGGACCCCAATCAAGAAATACTACCGATGGTTCCATCTTATTGAATGCGGTTTCAATTTTGAATTTGCCTAATTACCTTCATATAAACCAAAGACCATCTGCTTTCCATATGGAGAATTTGATTAACTGAGTGCCACCAGATTAGTGTGCGGTGCATTTGTGAAAATCTTTCCAAAATAATATGAGCGACTGTTCACTTTGGACAGATACAATTTACCCCGCGCTAACAGGCGGTTCAACTAGTAGTTGCTGTCAGAGCAAGTTCATCCAATGCAACTCGCAATCCCAAATTACCCAGATTACAATGAAATCACAGCAACTGCAAGGAAACCTTACTTCTGATGTTGCTAAACTACAGCATTTGACTTTGCTGGACCTCTCGGATAACCAATTGAAAGGACAGATTCCATCTAATATTGGTGATATGTACAATCTTCAAGTATTGTAATTATTATTAATATTAGAAATCTCGCAATCAATGATTTGTCAGGCTCAATTCCTGATAGCATTGGAAAATTAGTGAATTTACAGCAATTGGTCCTATCAAAGAATACTTTTGGCTCTGCTATTCCTTCTTCAATTGGGAGCTTGCAGCAATTAACCAATTTGGAAATGTTTGGAAATCAGTTCAATGGTGCCATTCCTACTTCTATTTATAGCTTGTCCAAGTTAACCAATTTCAATTTGGCGTACAACCAATTATCAGGAACAATACCGCCGGAAATTAAAGGATTGGTGTCTGCAACCGCGATTACTCTGGATTACAACTTTTTGAGTGGGGATATACCTACTGAAGTTGGTTCATTGACAAACCTCTTGAATTTGTATTTGGATCATAACAGGCTAACTGGCAATGTTCCTGTTTCTATTACAAACATTCAAGGCCTAGTGAATTTAGACATGAGTCATAATAATTTAACTGGTACTTTGGATCCCTTGATTTTGGGGATGAAGCATTCAGACAACTTCAAGTAACAATTATTAATACTAGTTTTAACGGAAATGATTATCTAATTTATCCAAAGACCAATACTACTTCAACTTCCAGCTCTGGCGGCTTTCAAATCACTCCAGGAGTGATAGTTGGTATTCTATTTATACTTGGTGCATTGATTAGTTTTGGCTATGTCGCTTTTAGAGCTTATCAATCAGCAAAAACAAAAAAGCAAAGATTACAAAATCCAAACATTGTACTTGTAGAAACAGAAGAGTATGAAATGGAGTCTGAAATGGAATCTGTTGTTTCCGAAAGTGACCATTCCATTGCAAGTGACCATACTGCTAGAGCGCAAGATAGAAATATTAATGCTTATGCGCCAGCAGTAGAGCTTCCAACAGAGACTTATGAAACCCTAGCACGAGTGACTTCTGTAACTAGAAGAACAGACAATTTATCAGAATCACTAAAGAGAACTAATCCAAACAACATTTACTTTTTTGGCAGTGGAAATGGATTACATACATTCGACAAATTGGTTGAGCATTTATTTTTCAAATCTGCAGGAACGGTAATTTATGTTAATCACAGGCAGTGTGTGAGTTTCAAAGTAGAAATGCATCTGAAATTGACATTAATGAAGGCGACTTTATCCTTGTTGATGAATACTTTCCCAGAACTGTTGGGACAAATACTAGGACCGGCAAAAAGGGCTACTTTCCACCCAAAGTCATTATACCTGACGGTCCGCGTCTGATTCTCATACAGACTGATACTCAACTCCCAACCGAAAAGTTCCTAAAGTACAAGTCTCTTTTGGACAGGCGATTGGATTGCAAAACCCTTACAGATTACAAGCAATTGGACTTGGAGTCTTTTAAACAAAAGCGTGTATTAACTTTACGAGGAAAAGAGAAATTCATTATTTGCGGTGATGATGAAATGGTGCAGAAAATAGAAAAGTTGCTGGACGAATTGGCTATTTCCTTGTTGAGAGAGATTGACGTTTCCATCATTACTAACGATGCTGATATCCGCAAATTCTAAATACATTTCGACAGTTCACATTTTATACACTATTTTATAAGAATGTAATTTATATACTAGATTTTTACACTGTAAATATCCTCTCCGCCCACGTAATATAATTGATTTGATCAAATGCGGTTCTCCTACCAAATAGAACCTGGAAAAGAAGCGAATCCTTTCCTATTTAAATAGTCGATGGATTGTAATTTAAATAGTCGATGGCTTGTAATTTAAATAGTCGATGGCTTGTAATTTGGTGGCTTGTAATGACCTCATTAAGGCTTCTGAACGTGGACCCAGCCACATTTTCATTTTAACTGACTGATGAAATATTTTCCAACTCAAAAATGTCATCTCTTGCTGCCCTTAAAAAGTACACCACGGTTGTTGCTGATACCGGCGATTTCGAATCAATTGCCAAATTCAAGCCTCAAGATGCTACTACCAACCCTTCATTGATCTTGGCTGCTTCTCTCAAACCTCAATACGAACACTTGATTGCAGACGCAATCAAATTTGGTAAATCCAAGTCCAGGTAGGTCATTTCTAATTCAGCCAACACAAGGAGCAATTGGATTGGGCAATGGACAAATTGGCTGTCAACTTTGGTGCAGAAATCTTGAAGATTGTTCCTGGAAGAGTTTCTACCGAAGTCGATGCCAGATTATCATTCGACAAGGAAGGTTCGATTGCCAAAGCCAGGCGCATCATTGCATTATACGAAGAAGCCGGTATTTCCAAAGAACGTGTATTGGTTAAACTTGCTTCTACTTGGGAAGGTATCCAAGCTGCAAAAGAATTGGAAGCCAACTTTGGAATCCACTGTAATTTAACTTTGTTGTTTTCATTCCCTCAGGCCGTTGCTTGTGCTGAAGCCAAAGTCACTCTGATTTCTCCATTCGTTGGCAGAATCATGGATTGGTACAAGAAATCTACTGGAAAGACCTACGAAGGCTTTGAAGATCCTGGTGTGTTGTCTGTTCAATCTATCTACAACTACTACAAAAAGTATGGATACAACACCATTGTGATGGGTGCCTCATTCAGAAACACTGGAGAAATTGAAGAATTGACTGGTTGTGATTACCTGACCATTTCACCTGCATTGTTGTCAGAAATGGAAGCCAGCACCAAAGAATGGACTCCAAGACTCACTGCTGAAAAGGCAAAGGCATTGGATATTGCCAGAGTTACTTTTGACGAAAAGACCTTTAGATGGGCCCTCAACCAAGATGCTATGGTAAGCTCGTATTAACCCTAGGCAACTGAAAAACTTGCTGAAGGTATCAGAAACTTTGGTATCGATTGCGTAAAGTTGGAAACCAAGCTCGATGAATTATTAAAGAAATAAATCAAATTGCTTTTTTTTGAGTGTCTATTCATCTCCTCTATCTGGTTGTCACATTCGTGGGTTGAATTTTTCATTGTTTGACAGGTCACACCCCCTTCACGTTCATGGATGTTTGATGAACAATATAAAAAGTCATGGTTGAATTACCTGCAGCAAATGTCAGAAAAGAAAGCTTCAAAGAGATTTAATTTGAAATTACCATACGTAATTATGTAATTAATTATAGCATGCACGCAGTCAGTTCATGGAACCATTTGATGATTATTTGGGTTACTTGTTACAATTGACCTCAAACTTGACCGCCTTTGACCCAAACTTGTGCAGAGAAGATGCTCCAGTGCCTTGTAGTGGGTCCAACAGATGGACCTTGTGGGTTTCCAAAGAAATTCGACAGCAATTCGACAAGCAAAAGGCCATCTTGGCCCCACTTCGCACTCACGGTGCCTTTATTGAGCTGCTATTGGCTTACAGAAACTATTTGGAGCAACAAGGAACTTTACCTGTTTTTACCCATTCAAAGACGTCTCACCACCGCAGCTCTACTTCGCATCCATACTACTCACAGCAAAGCGTTGCACGAATACCATCCTACTCGCAACAATGGCCAGTGCAACATTCATCCTCTATTCCAAACATGTTCCCTATCACGCATGTTAAACAAGAACAATATCCTGAAATGAACTACATGTACTTTGTAGATGATAGACTTGACTCTGCGATTCCAAAGACTGTCCATCCGCTAGACACTTTTCTATCACAAGAATCTGTCTTTCCGTCTATTAATACTTCCTTCAATAATGTGCCTCAATCGCCATCTGATTCTTCTGCCACCAGACAAAGAGACGAAGACGTGCAAGAAAGGACAAGCAAAAAACTTCGAATCAATACAATGGACTCCCCTTCCTTCATTAGCCCTTACCTTGCTTCACCATTCAGTGCCAACTTTTACGGTATTAATAACGGCATTGAAAACCTAAAGTTGGACTTTAGGTCAAACGAAACTTTGGATGGAGATCTGGCGTCCCCTGACGTATTGAAAGCTACTCAGTTGGATTTTTATGATGCTCAAAAACCTCCAAGGCCATATCCGCTGAACAATGATGAAGAGACGGCAATCGACCTTCCATTTGTATTTTACCCAAATGGTGCAGATTTGACAAATGAAGTAATTTAGATAATAAAAAAGTATGTTTTACTATGAGGTCATTTAAGGCTATTTAAAAACGATTGCGGCAAAGGAATTGTTGTCATGCATAAGGTATTCATACAAGATTGCTGCTGGAGTGGATGCAACAGGTTGTAATACATGCCATTGGTAATTAGCTCCGCAAAGCTCTTGCGAGACGGGAATTCAAATACAGTGAATCTATCCCAATGTGACTCTGCAATACTACCGTATTCATGGGCTTTAAGGTGTTGATTTATGCACAGTGGTATTAATCCAAACTTGTACAACCAGTGAGACAGATAGCAATCCGCAGCTAGAGAATATAGTCCAAACACATGTATATTCGCTTCCGCTTTTGTTTCTACAGATTGTAAATCCAAGTTGTTTTCCAGTTTTAACAGCTCTATTCGCTCCTGCTTTTTGTCTGAATGAAGCGATAAATTTAAACCAATAAATTGGAAAATGAACGAAAAGGTATTGACGATATTGATGAGTATGAGGTCAATAAATGACGGCCGTTCTAAAGTTAATGGCCAGAATGTTGAATGCTCCTTTAGGAAATAGAATGCATTAACCAAAGATGCCTTTGTTTTCGTTTCCAGAATCAAAACCAAATCAAAAGGCCCATTTCCGACTGGAATAGATTTGGTTGAGGACTAGCATTAGTGGTAATTTACGATAATTACTTCATCTACCTTGGCCGCCCAAGATACAGTTATGGGACCAGCGGCTTCCCGGAGGTTGGAAAGAAACGCTTCAGGAGACTGCGTTTCATTAAATCTGACTATAATGGCGGAGCGCATTTAGTGCTTATATCCTGATTTTTCTTTAATTTGAGGCAAGAGTTTTCGTTTCCTTTTTCAGAAAAAGCCGCGTGAAAGTGCCACCAAAAAAACAAAATTTCAACCAAATTATATTACAGGTATGGTTTGGTTATATCCGACAAAATATCTTTGTCGCACCATATTTGAAATTTGCTCCCCGTACGAATTGTAGATCGTTAGCTTGCTATTTGGAATTTTCTGGTTGCACCAAGGCATTATCTGAGGAATACAGTTAAAGTAGTTGCATGCTTGGCAAAAGTCGGTATTTGAACTAAAGTAAAACTGATTAGCCAGCAAGTAGGTTATAATGACCAAGAGCGGCACTGACAGGATCATGAAAAAGTACTTTACCCTCTTATCCCACTTGCTGTAGTAAATCTTTGGCATAAAGAGGATACCAGCAAGAATGCCATAAATGAAACCTCCTACGTGAGCATTGTTATCCACTCCAGGTAAAAGCCCAATTGCCAAAGATAACAACATATTCAGGACCATCTTTAGCAATTCAATCCAAGGACGCTTAATCAATGTCCAGTTTTGAAACAAGTCTAAAAACAGGCACGCAATTAGACCTGAATTAGTTATAGTTACCATACAGGCTTCCAGAAGCTCCAACAGAGGGAACAATTACATCCGACATGCACGCGGCATACAAAAACCCACCAGCACCTGATATAATATATACCATGGCCATTCTCCACCAACCCATATCCTTTTCCAATTGAAATCCAGCCTGCACTTGGGTAGATAAATTCAAAATAAAGTGGACCACCCCAGCATGAATTAAAATAGGAGAAAAGAATCTCCACCATTGAGTGTAATGAGTTCCATCAATCATTCCGCCAAGAGAACAGATATCATTCAGCTTACACAGCTGATATGGTCCTGAGCCGGTAATTCCCAGTGGACAACTAAAATAAGCTCCATCCATCGCATACAGAGTGTATTTCATACAAGGGATGTGTCTAGCCCCCATATTTATTAAAACCTAAGTCAAAATGATATTACTCCTATATCAGGCCCAATCATGTAATTGAATTCCGACATGTTTGTGTTGATAACTGAACCTGTCATCCTCCAATTCAGAAAGAAGGAATATGCCAAGGAAAACAACTGAATACAAGACACTATTCCTAAAAACCAAGGATATTTCGGTTTCAGTTTTGTAATTTGTTTTCTGATATTGGGATCGTAAATCTTTGGAACATCCTTTACAATTTTGACCTCTGCTGGAGGCTGCATTAGGTTTTCAAACGAAGCCTCTCTAGACAGCGGTGCTGGATAGAACAAATATTCATCGTTAGGATTGAATTGGTAAGCCATCTTGCTAATACTTCAAGAAATTAATGACGAATTCATTGCCTTTGTTCTCGGAAATTTAAAAATGTCGTGCAATCAATACATTCGCAAACTACAAATGAAAGCATATTGATCATTCAATTGCAAAGTGGAAATATTCTTGGGGATACTCTCGTGATATTACAGGCGCGTATCTTCTCCAAAATGAAATCAGGTTACTGTGTATCCGTACTAGGGTTGGACGATGCCGGTAAAACAACCTTCATTTTAAGAATGAAGGGGGGTAATTCATGGTAATATTAGACATGAAATCTAAACCACCAAAAGCGAAATGGGGATTTACTTCCACAACAGTCAAATTGACATCAAAGCAATACATTCCATTTTGCATTCCTATACCTATAAAAAAAGAAGTATGGCTGACATTCTATGACATTGGAGGAGTACAATATACTAACAAAGGACGCCAAAATTCGAAGTATTTGGCCAAATTATTATGCTGACGTTTACGCCGCCATATATGTTATTGACTGCTCGGCGCCAGGTAGATTTGAAGAGGCGAAAAAGGAGCTTCACGAAATGGCTAAATCGCCGATGATGGCGGGAAAACCAATCTTGATGTATTTACTGTGTAATGATAGATTGGGAAATAAGGGGAGTTTATCCGTTAAAGAATTAACAAATATTATGGATATATCGCAATTATGCATGGACAGTATTGAAAAGTCAAAACCCACACTTATTAATGTGAAAATATGTGACTTGAATTCAACTAGTGAGGGAACAATTAAAGAAGGTTTCATCTTACTTATACTAGGCATTGATTGGATGATTAGAGGAATTGAAAGCAACTACAAATCGCTAAAGGCAAAGGTGGAAGCAGACACTAAGCTGCAAAAAGAGCGTTGGAAGCAAGAGCAAAGCGCGAAATTGCAAAAGTTGGAACAGAATGCTCCTCCTTCTAGTAAAGTGTTTCCAATGGATGATTAATATAATAATTAGTTTAAGCATATATATTCAAGACATTGCTGCCAATTGCTTGGCATCAATATTAAGCCCCAAAGCATTCAAAAATAGATTTACATTTTCCATTGCCCTTGGATGGTTAGTTTTTGATGTTTGAATAATATTTTCACTATAATTAGAAATAGATCTACCGTAGTTCAGTAACAAGTATTCTTTGATGGTCAATGCCAGATGCGCCAACAGCCATTGCAGATAAGAATTGCCAAACGTATACCTCATCCGCAGCAGAAGCACTAGAAGAGAAGATTGCTGGAAATTGCCCCTTGTAGGATTCAAATATAAAGTTATAAATCTCTTCCCACATACCCAAGTCATTTTCACTTGGAGCGCCAGAAGCTGATGCAGGGGAAGCTGCTGCTTCCTTCAAATTTTCAGCTCGGTGTAAAAGCATTGTTAGAAGGACTAGACCAACTTTAGACTTTGCTAACCATATAAGGTTGTGACGCTCCAATATAATTTGCATGTAGGTATTCAATGCAGCGAGGTTGGCATCTGCGATAACATTTGCAAAAGATGGTATAATTTCATTCATGAAAAGCTCCACAGACTTTGTTTCTTTTCCTAAGACGGTATTACTAGCATCCAAACACTCAAACCTCTTACAAAGTACAGAATAATATCCTAAAATCTGTTTGGTGTTTAGATGGGTAAATGCCCGAAGAGTAGCTTTGACTCCTTTCTTGGTATTCAAAGCAGCGACCAAAGGATGAGGAACACTATCGTTAATTACAAATACTTTAAAGGTATTTCTTCGGTTGTAATCATCTCTTTGAACAATTCCAATTTGGCATTCACTATATCTTGTTCATGCTGCAATAGCAAGTCTTCATCATCTTCTACTTTTTTTCTTTGGATATCTTCAACAGCATAAATTCTGTCATAAACCTTTTCAATATATTTTAGAACTTTGATTTGCGACATTGGCTTGGTTGTTTGGCTTTTAATTGGTGTAGCCAATTCAAACGCACGCTTAGGATTACGAGTAGATTGGGTAGATATTTTGCCTAAAGCGCCTTCTAATGACAAAGTGCTTTCCTTGGTTTTCGTTTTTCTAGAATCGATTAATCTTCTCATTTGCTGCTGCATTTGGTTAGAGATTGCTGCCCCAGTGGAATTTCCCACTAATTGGTTTGCTAAATGTGCCTTTTGCCATGTCTTTTTCTTGCCTTGTAAAATATTTGGTTGTTCTTCAGTGCTGTTTTTCAAAGTAAGCATTTGGAAGTAATAATCATCCACAAATGGATTTTCAGAGACCAGCTGCGAAATTTGAATTTTTGCTATCAATTCCTTTTCAAATTTCCTCATTAATCCAGAGAATTTAATCTGATGTTAACGAGTGCTACCTCTCTAGGCTCGTTTGGATCATCGTCAACTCCAAACCCTAATTCTTCGTCATCAATTTTCTTCCATTGCTTCTTTTTATCTTTTGGTTTATCTTCATTTGTTCTCTCTGGTTGAGGCTTGCTTCCTTTCTTTGGTTCAGTTTTTGCTGCCCCTAAAACAGGAAAGTCTGCTTCATCAAGCACTACCCTTTCTTCTACTTGCTCATGTTCTTCTTGATGAATTACAATCGGTTTTTGGATTTCTTTGTTTCCTTTAGGCCCTACTTTCTTGCCAGGGTCTTCCCGTTCCGGCTTTACGCTTTGTATTTCTCCAGGAGGTTTAGATTGCGCTGGAGCTGGCTGCGCATGAGATTCAACAACATCCTGTCTCCTTTCAGTTGATTTTGCGTTTGAAGTTTTGACCAACTGCTCACCATATTGGAAGAAATTGATTAATGATCGGTGAATATTTCTCGCTTGTTCTGGGCGAATGATAAACAACCCTCTCCCAATTAATTCGTACTGAGTTTTCAAAGTCTGTCGGATAGTGTTTAAACTCTTGATGTTTTCAAGCTCCAATTCTCCTCGAAGATCGTATAAGGTTTTCAGTAATGTCGCAATGTGATGATACAATGGTTCAGTTTGCTTGAGCTATTGTCAATTTATATTTACGATTTCAAATACCATTCCTTTCTCATTAAAATCAAGCTCAATTGGGGCAATTTGCACACCGTCGATTACAATTGGTTGCGATGGCATTCGCTGGTGGCCCATTGGCATATATTGAGGTGGATACTGGTTCATTGGTGGTGGCATTGGTCGGTGTTGAAAGCTTTGTGCTCGCATTGCGGCTTCCACTTGCTCCAAACTCATTGCGTTACTTTGTGGCATCATTTGTTTTTGTTGAGTATAGGTTTGTCGGTAATCCATTGGAGGCATTCCAGGGTGCTGCATTCGGTTCATCTGATTCTGTAAAGGAGGCTAAATGTAAGAAGCAAGCTACCTGGTTAGAACCGCCCTTTCCAAAATCAAAATCGGTAGTTATGTCGCCAACTTCTCCAAAAGTTTCGTCATTTAGCTCTTCATCATCATCCATGATAATTCTATCTTTGTCCTGATCAATAGGAACAGCAAACTTGGATTCCAGCAATTCGTCATAGCGACTGCCTTCCCCTTCGAAAATCACTTCTTTATCAGCGGGTTTTGAGGTATCAAACCCAAAGAATGACATTCTGATTCTTTTTTTTCAAAAACTTGAGTGGATGAGTGTGACGACGTGACTCGACACTTGATTCTAAATCTCTCATTTATTAGGGGTTGCCAATATTTCTTCAAAGCTCCTCTTTGATCGCTTACTAGGAGACTGCAGAAAATCAATGCTCCGTGGTTTCGTGGGGGTCTCTGGGATGTAAACCGTCTTATTCGCGATTGGCGAAGTTAGAACGTTACTTGAATCCAAAGGCTTTCGAAAATCATCAACAGATACTACTTTGCTAGTGCTGCGCACATCCGTTTTGCTTTTTACTTTTTTAGTAGATACGACCTGTCTTCTCATTTGAGACAGTTTTGATGGAGCCTTTTGAACAACCATCACCGGCTTTGGCTCTTTCACTCTTCTTTTTTTTGGTTTTTGAGCAATTGGCGGAAACCCGAATGGGTCTTCATTTTCTTCAAGATTTCCACCGGATTTGGTCTTTAATGATTCGCACAAGTCTGGCAGGCTTGTATAGTAACTTTGTTAGTTGAAAATTACTATTTATATATCACAGGGGAAACAAAATCCTTCCACCATGAACTTTCGGCATCAGAGTCCAACGAAATTGAGCTGATCATTATTCTGTCCAAGATATCTTCAACCAGTTTTTCAAAAAGGTCCTTCATATCCAACTTTTTGGACTTTTTCAGAGTTTTGTGTAATGTAATTGCAGGAATTGCGATTTCCGTCTCTTTGCTGATCCTAAGGCATTCAAGTACCAATATCATTTGCAATTTTGCTCTGCATATTAATTAATATTACTCTGTGATTGACAAATCTTTAAGGGATTTCTTGAGTACAATTTTCAAATCACTCTTTGGAGGAAACTTTTGTTTCTGTTTGAGAAACCACGATTGTGCTAGCGTTTGAAGTTTAAAAGGCATTTCCGAGTTTGCTTTAGAGTACAAAAAGGAGAGCTCATCAACCCTTTTTTTGCTTTGCGCATCCAATTCAGAAACAGATTTAATCAGCTTGGAGGTAAAGAATTCTAATATTACTATCGGCTAGTATTAGTAACAGGTACCGGCTGCATATTCTTTGGCTCTACAAGTTCGACTAGTTTTTCATAAAATTGAGGTATTAGCTCGGATAAAAAGTAATGTAAATCAAACTATGTAAGCTAATATTACCTTCTCATACAGAATACAACTATAATAATGTTGAAAAGTCTCGTAATATTCATCGAGAGTGTAGATTTTCGGCAGAACAGTTTGATTGTCCAGTTTTGGAGCTTTTTCTACAACAGTTTTGGTTGGCTTTTGCGGAGTTTGCTTGACTTTTGATTCTTTCACGGAAAACATTCCCATTAGGCAGTCTGTGAGTTTATCTGTGCAGTTTGCAGTAATATAGCCTGATTTCAGGAACTCCTGGAGATACTCAGGAAAAGACACTGAATACCAAACGGATATATTGTAGGGTTGAATTAAATCTAATGTTAAAAAGAGATTACTAATATTTGGTGTAATAAACTCTGTTTTATATTCCAACTGTTCAAATGTTTCTATGGAGCAAAGATTGGGCATAAGAGGTGCAAGAACAGAAAACTTGTCTCCGTTACAAAGCACTACAGAAACACCATGGCATAAACAAAATTTGATTAGCGTGTTGAAATTATGTACATTATCTAAAATATTGCAATCTGGAGCAACAAAATATTGATGTTCTACAGTATTCGTTGGTGTCCATCCGATTACTTTCAAGTCTTTCAAGTCGCTAACAATCGATTGTGGATTTGAACTAAGTTAAATCCATTATACATTATATTCATGGTAATATTGCAAGTGAAAGGAAATATGGTCTCTGGCAATTCGATTGTTGCTGATTGGATGATTGGATGCTTTACTGTTCCGAAATTAAAGTAAATCTTGTCAAATGATTCCATAAACAACGCGTAGTTTCCTTGTTTAAAATATACCTGAGAAATCTGTCTGTCCAATATTGGGATTTTCAATATTTCTTTCCAATGGTGTCTTAAATGATCCGAATATACAAGATAATAATCGAAATATCGTCCTCCGTATAAACGCAAGATATTTGAAAGCCAGCTTTCTGTTCGTACAACCTTGTATTAACAATAATTACAATATCATTTGTAGTAGGTAAATCAGAGTTGATCCAATGTAGTGAAATCCTTTCGCTAATCAGATCATTCCACAAATCAATAGAAAGAAACTCTTGGTGGAGCACTTGCATTAATTCATCCAGCTGTAAATCTTTTTGGTTCAAAAATGAATTCAAATCTACAATATCTTTTGGGAGCGGAGCGATTACAAACAAGTAATTCCTTATTTTTGTACTCTTGCTTACTTTTGATTGTCTTTTTAATGGAGATTGGAGGTGTGAAGCTATAGAATTATTCCACTGTCCCTGAATTGAAACCTGCCTGATCAATTCAACTAAATAAGCAATATTCTCTTGTTTGTTGCTCTGTGCGATATCCAAATCTGATGCCAACTGCTGAAGAGCAGCATGTGTGAATCCAAAATCATGTTTAGCAACTCCCAACTTTTTCCCTCGTAGTTCCTTTTCAAAATTAATGATTTCGTAACCCCAGGTGAATAGAGGGTTGATGTGAATATAAAATAACAGCAGTATCCTTACTACTATGACTTTTACGTCTATTGATTTCGGGTCAATCAGAAATACCAGATGTGGGATTGGTTTAAGTGAAGATTGCGGTGATCCCAATTCGATTGGTTTTACTGGTGTCTTTGTCGGTGTTTTCAAGACCTCCATTAGATTTCAAAAAAGTTTGCAAACTTTAACAGGGATTATTTTATTAACAACCTAAATGCTTACAACTGGCCAGGTGGGTGGCTAAACAACCACTCAACAGCAGCCTCTACATTTCCTCCCGTCATTTGAAGAGCTCTAATATTTTCAGCAGCGTTAAAGAATCCCATATCTTGTAATTGTGCAAGTTGAGTTTGGTACAGTACTTCTGGCGGTTGTGCTGGTTGGGTTGGTTGGGCTGGTTGTGCTTGTTGACCCATCATCATTTGTAAAAGAGCAGGATTAAACGCAGGCATAGTAGGTTGCGGAGTACTTGTTGGGGAACTAGCGTAAGGATTATTGAATGTAGGTGGCTGACCAAACATGTTGTTTGTAGGATTAAATCCAGCACCCATACCTCCCATTCCGCCTTGCATTTGAAGCATCATTCGTAACATTTCTGGGTTGGACATCATTTGTTGGAATTGAGGTGATTGCATATGTTGTCTCATTTCAGGTGTAATAGTAGCTGCAAGTTGGGGGTTGGATTGAATCATCATATCCAACATTTGAGGATTACTCATCATCTGAGACATCATTTGCATAAACATTGGATTGCTAAGCAGACTCTCCATGTTAGGCGCTCCTCCAATTCCACCTGGCATTCCTCCCATTCCACTAGGCATTCCAAAATTAGGCACAGATCCAGGGGTTCCAAACATGTTCATTGGATTTGGTGGATTTGCGGTGGTCGTGGTTGGATTTGGGGTAGTAGTTGGATTTGCGGTAGGTGTAGTTGCAGAAGGAGGGGCAGTTGCCTTGGGAGCGTTTCCACGAACCAAATGGATTCTATATTAGGGAATCTTACGTGTTTCCATCCTGCACTTTGTAAACAGAAAGTAACTCTTCATCCTTTAAAACTTTTCCCGCAAAAATCAATCGCTGCTGTTCAGGTGGAGTTGGACTGGAATTTTGGAAATGCTTGCTGATTTCGTTCTTGAGCTGCAACGTACTTGCTTCAGAATCCACTGAAACTGAAAACGCACTTTCGTTTGAGCATTTGATTTTGATTGAGATTTGAACCATTTGGAAAATTTCAGAAAACCATAGAAAGGTTTGAACCTCAAATTTCTATTAAATTTATATTCGCTTTAAACTCAAGAATCCATTCGAAGGATGATTTTTTTTGATTCCATGGTAGTGAATGGATATAGTTGACTTGGCAGGCAAAGCCAAGAAATCCTAAGTTAATGAGGCTTACCACTAGACTGATCCCAGTAATAGTCCCTGGTTCTACTTTTCCATTTCCATCCATTACGAACCCTGACGAATGCTGGACTACGTAGGATGGAGAGTTTATCGCAGACAGAACGGATTCACCATTCACTACAATCTATCTTAGAATAGTTTCTACTTGAATGGAAGGCTTTGCTTTAGTAAAGAATGCAAAGTTGATTTCATAGAGCCCAGCATCAACAATCCTTATATTGTAATGATCTTGTTCCCATTTGAAATTATCAGGATCTTTGTTAGTAAAAATCACCTGTATTAGTTGTTTCTAAATTCCATGGAATAGCACTTCCTAATTTTAACTTTCCTGAATTCCATATCCATTGAGCACACCTATAGAATGGCTGATTGGCTTGCATTGCAAACAGAGACTTGCAATTACTTAACTCTGAACATAGAGTGTACAACTTTTCATCAAATTCTCTTGCTAGATCTTTGATGGAAGAATCGTTTTCTATTTGCTTAAGTTCAGTCTTTGAATCTTCAAGATTGTCTATCCTCTTTGCCATTGAATTCAGCTGTTCTTCGGCAATGCTTTTAAAAGCTAGTAGATTACTTTGTAAATCCGAATGTAACGAATCTGGAATGTTGAAATTTACTTTAGATAAAGATATTTTCTTTAATATTGTTTTCTCTAATTCTAATTGCTGTTTTGTAAAATCATCTTTCAGATTATTAATTTCAAAATTGATTATTCGTTCCATCTGGGATTTACGAATGAATTTCTTCAAGTCTTGTCGAGTAGCTATATGACGTGCTAGTTCTTGAAGCACCACTGTGTCTACCTTTAATCCAAGGACGGTATTAATTGTACTGATTTCATTTTGTAATCTTTCAATCTGTTCTCTAAGCAAGCTATTGGTCTCTTCTCTGGCCTTTATTTGGTCTATTGGGTTTGAGTGTTCTTTTGCTTTTAAAAGGTCAGAGACTCTTGAATTTTCTCTTGATTTGGACTCTTCATTAAATACCTCATTGGACATGGGATTAGTCGCTTCTTTTTTAAGATTTTCTTTCTTTAGTTTTCCATCTTCAACTTCTGGCTTTGGAGGAGGCTTCATTCCTCTAGCCACTTGCTTCAGCTCATCATTCAACTTGAATACAGTTTTTTCTAATATTGAATACTTTTTTTGTATTGATTCATTCTCTTGTAAAATCAATTTCAAATCATATTGGGATTTGTGCAACTGGGATTTCAAAGATTCAATTTCTTCTTTCAATACACCTTGCTCTATTGTTTTCTCTTTCTGATAAGTTTCGAGTCTGGTTCTAATTTCTTCCTTTGCTATGTCATTTGCACTCGGTTTTGTTTCATTTGGGGGGATATTAATGGCATCCTGGGCTAAATTATTGCTCTGGACATTAGTCAAATTCTTTTCTACAGCATTATTTTCTTTTGTAATTCTCATTTCGTTTTCTTTCACTTCTTTTAAAGAAATCTGGCTAGGTTGATCCATCGTGTCTTTCAGCCTTTTGAAAGACTTGATTTCCTCCTGAAGGGTTTGAACTAGTGACTTTAAGGAACACATTTCCTCCTCTAGTAATGACTGTCGGTTAATAGTCCTTGTAATTTCCAATTGATGCAAGCTTTGAACTGAAAAATCATTGTGGTCGATCAACTGCGACTGTCTTGCTTTCAACTCTTCAATAGCATCCTTGTTTTCAAGAATACACGTGGATAATTTGTTGTATTGTTCTGCGATTTCTGGATCTGTATGTTTACTCCCAGATAATTGTTTTAAAGTATGTTCAATGGAACGAATTCTTTCTGTTATGTTAATATTATCCATCGAAATGTGGCCTGCTTTACTATTTAGAATAGAATTTTGTAATTCCTTAATAGCAGAATAATGCTCCCGCAAGCAATCTTTGATATTAAAGACATCCCCTGCTGACGCGACATCACTGCTATCGTCCTGTACATCAGCTTCAAATATCAATGACCCAGTAGACTTTCCTATTTCGGTGTTATCCAACGATTGCTTTACTTTCAAGATCCTGGTGTCAATGTCTTGTCCAGATTTATTCGAAGGTTGACTGCTATCAGAGAACAAATCGTGTTCAGAGGTGAATAGATTTCTGTTACTACCGCTTTGCTTTGAGGAATTTGGAACATTTGTTGCAGTAAACTTATCAAACATTTCCTTTTCATTCCTTGTATGTAACTTTCTGTCTCTGATTTTCCGTTCAACAAAACCTTGCGAAGGAATGCTGGATAATTTCATCGATTGAGGAATATTCGAGTCAGAATAAATATCACTTTCAGAGTAGAGATATTCACCGTCTACTTCTAGTCTTTTTTCTTCCATTTGTTGGTGAAAACAAACACGCGTTCTTTGAACTTGAATAAACACTAAACTATCCTTACACATGAACCCAATGTACTCAACTTGATTAAACTAGTATTCACTAAGTGCAATAGCAAGGTGTTGTTGCATTATTACAGCTTACAGAATACAGGGATGATTGAACAGGAAAAAATCAGGTTCCTACATTATCTCTATCTGAGAAAAGGACATTCTGAGTATTATATAAAGGACCACAGGAAGATTCTGATGACTGTGCCACACTTGGGAAAATGGAAATGTCCCACTAAACTATTACCACCCAAAAAGATAAACTAACAAAACCAAAAGAAATTTGGAAAAGAGAATACAAATAATTCTTTGAAAGGGCAAAATTTAACAGAGATTTTATGAAATTAGTTTTTAATAAAGACTTGCGGACAGTTCAAGAATATCTCATGAGATTATATATGGATGGAATTTAGAATAACTTGTATACTCATTGATTATTTTGAGCCTTAACACAAATTATTGCTTTGCAAACTTTGCGCGTTTCAATGGGGTGTAACATGGAGGTTTATGCACGATTTGAGTCTGACACAATACAAGACGAATCCTCACTGATAATAGATAAAACTGCTGGTAGTCTATCATACCCGCCGTTAAATATGTAAGTATTTTTCCTGATTAGAAACACCTTAATTGATGGGTCGATTAGTGCCGAGAATTGCTTTCAGTTATCAGAAAAAACAGTGAAACAATTCTACTTGGGATACAATTGTTGTATATTCTACTTGGATTTCCAACAGTCAGTTGAAGAAGGCTATGGAAAGTTAGTTTCATCTATAATAATGGAAGTGTATCGCATTTTGCCAAAAACAGCTTCTATAAGTGTAAGTGGGTATGAAATATATGAAAATTTCGTAAAAGATATCACAGGGAATCAATGGATGATTTCGGAAGAATTGGATTTCTCAAAGACAAATAGTTACGAAATTGCAGTGGAGGAATTTAGCTGTGAGACAGCTAAAGACTGTCAGAATCAACTTCACAAAGTAATTAAAAATTGACGTGATAGCTCACAACGAAATCTGAAATAAGTAACTCAGCATTTCAAATTTGCAGGTTCAAATTAGAGAGTAAAGTAACTTATTTATTACTCAGGATGAAGAAAAAGTTATGGCCTATTTCTCAATTGTGAAGCTCTGTCCACTTGAATTAGCCATAATGGATGAAGAAAGATTAGTCTTGTCAGAAGGTGAAAACCATGGCAAATCTTTGTTCAATTTTTTTAAAGGATTACACAGTACAGATGAAACTGTTGGGTTGAATGGAGGAGAAATTTACAAATTTTTTAAAGACAAATTAGAAGGAAATTACAAAACATCCTGGGTTGTGGGAGTACCAGACGAGGAGAAAAAATCGTTCGCTGAATGGATCGCTCGGTTTATTTTTGCTGTCAAGTCAAAGAAAACACATCCATTGATTAACTCCTACGCACTACGAAAATATGTTCATGATTTGAAAATTGCGTCCATTCCCCAGAAAATCGAAGGGGATAAAAATCTCCTAGTTCTACAAAAGAGGTAGCACATATGTTTAAATAGAATAACAAGCATATTTGAAGAGAAATTAGAGCTGAAAAAGAAACTTCAGCAATCAGATATTATTAACCAGAAAACACAAAGTGCACTGAACAAAGCTAAAGAGGAATTACACCAAACTTTGGAAAATTCAGAAGAAAGGCAATCATCTGTAATCTTTGATTAACCAAGTTCGTAAAAGAACATTCCAAAATGAAAGAATGCATCTCGTTGTTGACAATGCAACTGGTTAAGGCTGAAAAGAAATGCCACAAAATTTTGAAAGAAAAATTAGAATTAGAGTATAATTTACATAAACTGTTAAAAAAGGAACAAAAATACGAGACAGAACTCGCTTTATGTAATTTAAATATGGAGAAGTTAGATTCATGGTAAATCAGTTTTAAATATTAGTAATAATGCCTTGTCACAATCCTTGAAAGGTTTAAGTTTGTATCACACACGAAAACACAGCGAGAAATCCCTGGGAAACGATACTGCGTTGAATATCATTCCAAGGATTGAACAAAGAAGCGACAAACCATCGATTGTAGGGTTTTTGTTGGAACAAGATAATGAAAGTGCGAGTATAAATGAAAAGGAGAGAGCGCAGCTGTTGTACAAAATTGCCGAAGTTGAAGCTGAAATGAATTCTCTGTAAAATTACATCACCCAAGGTTCTTCAAATAAAAATGACTCGCCTCTTCAAATTGGGAGTTTCATTGCTACCAGCGTTAGTAAACGGTTTGATTTGACTTAATTGTTAGCATTCAATGGAAATCGCACGCATTATCCAAATTTTCAGACACGAAATGAATCTTCTATCGCGAATCCTAATTATTGGAGTACAGCAAGTGGAGCTGCACAAATTCCACTCCTCATAAAAGATATGCCCAATGAATATTTAATGGAATATATTAGCAATTGGGGTAATGAGAATAATGTCATTATAAATTTTAATACGTTCTTTGAATCTGCGGAAGGTAAATAGGAATTAATTTCAGACGCAGATTATATTCAGCAAGTAACTGCAGCGTGCAAAGAGCACACTGGAAATATCGATCTGATATTGATGGATATCAATGAGATAGGATTATTTAAAGATTGTCTTGCAGACATATATGCATGGAATTTCGAAATAGGAAATGAAATCGACCCAATTAAATTAAGTGCAGGTATAGACAATTACAGACTATTGGCTCTCCCATTTGGTAAACAGCTATTAATTCAGAAACCTTCACCAATTTGCTATTATACAATTCTGATTATCTGAGCACTCATGGGTATAGTTCTGTCCCATCGTCACTGTCCAGTTTGAACGACATGTTTGTTGATATTCAAGTAAACGAACGAACTGCAGATAACTTTAAGCTTTCAGGGCTTACAACTTCATTCGGAGGTATTTGAACTAATTAAAAATAGTCCCTGAAACATTAATTGAAATGGCTGTGGAATGGGCAGCAGGATCGAATTCAACGTTAGTACCATTAAGTGACTCAAACTCTATTGCAACTGGAAATTTCTCTGATGCAATTGGAATCATAGTGGAGTGGATTAATTCAGGATTGATTGATACAAGTGATTTTTCATTTGACGACCAAAATGCATTCAACAGATGGATCAATCGTCAGTCAATTTTTTTGCATGCCTCAACAAAAACTGTATTTGATTTGGGAGATGTTCCTTTCAATTGGGCATTTACTGGGATGCCAGGAAATTTAAATTCAGATCAATCTAATGTCTATGGAAATCTAAACGGAAAATACATTGGGGTTTATAAATACTCTCAAAATTTGGATGCTGCTGTAAAAGCATTACAATTTTTGACCTCGAGAGAATACCAATCTACTATTTTGAGCAATGCAAAATATGAAAAGCTATATGTCACTCCGTCTTATCCATTTCTATACTCAGGTAATTCGATAATTAAAGCAGACGAATCTATCTGTGTTTACTTAAATGGGTTATGTAGCTTGTACTCCACAATCATACCAGCCATTAGGCCATCTCTCTATGCAGGATCCTATTATTACAATGTCAGCTCTATTATCTCCACTGGTTTAACTAACATATTTGGAGGGTCAATTGACGTTTATAAAGGAATACAAGATATTGATAACCAACTAAGAGCCCTTTTCCACTTTCACCCTCTTAATTATGTAGATCCTGGAGATGTAATTATTGCAAAACCTAGAAGAAAGCCTTTCAAGTACTTGTATGAACAAGTGATTGTTCTGTTAATGTTCATTGGAGTCATTCTTACCATAGTGCTTCTGTATCGAAAGAAGGTTGATTGGGACAAGAATAGAGCTCAATCCCCAACTAATCCTCAAACAGAGGCTGTAAACGATACTTCGTATTTGCTGAAAAAGAACTGAATGCTATGTTGAAATAAAAATATTGGATTAATTAAAGTCATTCTTATATAAGGAGAGGCCAGTAACATTTATTACTTATTGCACTACATAATTTTCCATCAAGCGTTATTTGTAATACAAACAAATGGTAATATCAAGGTTTTGTATTTTAGCCAATGAATTTATTCACGTGGATACTATTTGGATTTGTAGCAGAAAATTAGGACGTTGCAAGTATTAATAGTAAATTTTTTAGACTGAGTGGATTCCACCCTCTGAATGACCAGTCTGTCCAAAAACACCAAATGGATGAAAATGCATCACTTTAAATTACAAAGTTATTTCATTAGAGCGAAAATGGAATTATATCAAACCATTATCACTAGTTTCTGTTTTCAAAATTTTTACTCATTTTTTGTCATTTCAAAAAGTTTTCAATGTTTTCCAGAACTGCATTTTCATCAGCAAGAAGAATTCTTTTTAGAGGAGAGCACGCAGCAGGAGCGTATGGTAAGGATTTAGTTAATGACAGGACCAATGCAATTTCCGTAAGTTGGATACTAATATCTAGTGGATGTAACTGGGTTGGATATGGAGTAAACATTTTCTCATCGTAGGCTTTACCTTTCTCAGTCAAAAGCAGATTCTTTTTGAATGCTGGAGTATGGGGTCTAGCTGCAGTATTTTTCTACCTTCCTGTCTATGGTTATACTGTTTTAATTTTAGCTGTTGAACAAAAGGTTGGCCCAGCAAGAGCTGCAAAGAAGGCTCAAGCAGAATCTGAATAAAGAAGCAATTTTTCAATACTAGGTATTTCTATTGATTTGGTATGTGGCGATCTATCATTTTGTTTAAGCAATGAGGATATCGGGATCCGCCTGCGATGAGTTTAATTGATATTAAGAATTCATTAGTGGGAAGACCAGATCCATAATTATCATGGTGGGCGAGGAGGAACGAAAAGTTGGTTGAAATCTTCAAAAACAAAATGTCGCTTGCCCGCAGAGAAAGCACTACGAGCGTAACCAGCATACCGATAGATATTTATCCTGCCCTACTTTCACAGGTTGGAAAAGAGTTTATTTCTCGTATAGTGTTATCCACCCATTCAAAAGACACCCTAGAATACAGCGACAGCTTCAATGGTAAACAAGCAGTTGTACGCTGGTGCCTAATGTTAGGATTTATTAAGCCAAATATTGAAAACAAAGGACAGGAATGTTGCGATTCTAATTGGAAGGGCGCTGGATGCTCAAGGAATAATTCATGATGTTACGTGGAGTCACAGACTGCGAGACTCTGTGAATGAAATTTACAAACTCAGCCATTCCAAAGATGAAGGCGGGTTGCAAGGTAAGCTCCCGGTAATATAGCCAATCTACCGAATGGCGTATTCACATTGTTGACTGACTGCTATTCACCCACTTGTAAAAAAGACAAGTCGTGCTATTCAGTAGTTTGTCCACGGAGATTTGAACAGCACCAACACTCTAATTCAACAGGAAATTCAAAGACAGAGCCAATTGCGGAATTGTGGAGTTCAATGGTACCAATTGACGTGGTTCAATCCACATCAAAAAGTGAGATAACTAGACAGGAAACAATTTATGAAATCATAGTAACGGAAAAGGAATTTGTTGCAGATTTGGAAAATACAATCAACGTAATCAATAGTAACCTAGTTAATAATTCAACCTCTCAAGGAGCGAGATATCATTGAACCTTCCAAGCGCGAATCATTTATTAAGGATGTATTTTCCAATATAACAGACCTGCACGCAGTGAATTCAAAATTGTTAAAGAAGCTGATCTCACGACAGAAGGAATCGTATGTTGTGGAGAAAGTAGGCGATATATTTGTGAATATTTCCAATGAAATATATCCCTACATTGAATATGGCTCTCAACAAGCTTTTGCCAAAAGTATTCTTGACGAGGAGCGACAATGCAACGCAGAGCTCGCTAGATTTCTCAAAGTAAAAAATGCTGATATAGGAATGCGAGAAATATCCAGAGTTTCGTAAACTACCTATAGAAAGTTTTTTAGCGAGGCCGACTACCAGATTAGGGAGGTATCCATTACTCCTCAAACCGGTGCTGGAAAAAGCGGCTGAAAACAATCCCGATAAAACTCTTATTCCACAAGCTTTAGCTGCCTTTAAAACTGTTTTAACGACTATAAACATAGAAGCTGGGAAAGCCGAAAATTTACTTCGACTGGGAAGGTTGCAGAAACAAATATTTGGACTTGAACCAGATCAAGAGGTTGGACATACTTAACTTTCAGAGCTTAAAACTGAATGAAGAAGGCCGTCAAATAATTAGAGATGGAAAGCTAATTATGAAAAAGACGCCAAATGAAATTGAAATTAGTGTATTCCTGTTTGATCATTTACTGTTGCTAACAAGGAAGAAAGAAAGTGGTTACAAAGTCACCAGAAGAGTAATCCTGATATAACTGTAGCCAGTTCCATTGGAGTTGTTGACCGTTAAAAACGAAAAAACTGCCAACCCGATGAAAGGGGTGACAGCCGCAGCTGCAAACATCCCGGGTTTAGAAAGTTCAAGATCTTATCCGATTACTCTTAATCATCTGGGCCGATTTGGCGGAACTATTGTTTTGTATGCAAACACACAATCCGACAAATTGGCATGGATTGAAGCCATTGAAAAACAGAAAGCCTTACTAATAGAACGCAAGAAGAAATTTGGTAAAGTAATTCTAACAAGACAACTCACATATCCTTATCGACAGTATATTCCCCAAATCTAACCCGATCAATGCATCCTGTGTTGTTCAAAACCAATTAATTATTGGGACTGAATCAGGCGTTTTCATTGGTTCGAATCCAATTGGAGAATTATGCTTCCAGAGATTTACTCAAGTGTTAAGTCTGGAAAAGGTTGCACAAGTGGATGCTATACCCAAGAATGATATACTGCTAGTACTTTCAGGTATGTTCTCCTTTATATAGATAAAACGCTGCTTTCCTTCTCATTAAAACAAGTCTTGGAGTTTTCGGACAATGCGCAAGGGGAGAAGCTAAGGCCAAAGAAAATATCGTCCAACGTCAGCTTTTTCAAGCAAGGGATTTGTAATAACTTGACACTTGTCTGTGCAGTGAAATCTACAACAATTACTGCAAATGTTAAAGTGCTGGAGCCAATGGGGCTTGGGGTTATAAACCTCCAGGGGAAATTGGCAAAGGTGTTCAAAGCAACTTCAGAGCCTCTAAGAGAAAAGACTGAATTTTACATTCCTAGTGAATCAAAATCTATCCACTTCCTGAATACTAAACTATGCGTCGGTTGTACCAAGGGCTTTGAGCTTGTAGTATTGGATACATTGAAAACCCAGAGTCTATTGGACCCAATGGATGAATCTCTTGATTTTGTGTTAAAAAAAGAAACAGTCCGCCCAATAGCGATATTCAAAATGAAGGACAACAACTTCTTCTTGTGCTATAATGGTAGCCTTGTTTAATAGTAGATTTTGGATTTTACATTGACAAACTTGGACGACGGGTGAAGCATGATTGGATCGTTTATTGGAGTGGAATCCCAAATGCATTCTCCTATGTACACCCATATATTATCGCTTTTGAGCCTAATTTCATAGAAGTCAGGAATCTAGAAACAGGGAATTTGCAGCAGATTATCACCACACAAAATTTAAGAGTGCTATCAACAGATTCATCACAGATAATGTGCGTAATGGATAGCACGGAAACTGAATTCCAGGCTGTATTTAGACTGCATGCGATTTCAGAGTTTTTATGAATAAAAATAAAGTCTTACTAGCCATTGATTCTGTCTAGTCACCTTGACCTGGATGCAAGCATTTTTTTTTCTCTAAATTATTTTAATGTCAGACGAAGAAGATTGGGGTAAGTAGCGATTAATGAGCAGAAAAGGAAGATATCGCTCCGCCAGTGACAGCGGCATCAAAATGGGATGACGAGGATGCTGACGATGTTAAGGATTCTTGGGATGCAGACTCTGAGGATGAAAACCCAAAGCCTAAAGTTGTCGTTCCAGTGAAGAAAAAGAAAACCTTGGCTCAAAAGATTGCCGAAAAGAAGGAAAAGGAAGAGCAGGAAGCAGTATCGATTAACTAATGGGTAGTTGGCTAGACAAGCCGAATTGGAAGAAACGGATTTGCAAAAGAAGGAAAGATTGGCAAAATCAGTGTTGGAATCTGATTTGGACAACGCTAGAGCTTTAGTAGGGGGTTTGGAAAGTAATTCAAGTTTAACTTCAGTTGGTAGCCCAGTTACTGGACTTGAAACCATGGATCCGAAATCTCGACAAGAGTTTGAAGATTATGCCAAGTTAGTGATGAAGAAATTTGCTACATTTGAAGTAATAACTTTGCTAATTCAGAATCAACCATCCTATGCGCACTTTGTTGAAATCCTGGTTCGCGAAATGGTGATTCCATGTTCGCTTGATGATACTAGAAAGATCTCGTCTTCATTAACCGCAATGATCAATGAAAAGCAAAAGGCAATGAAAGACTCTAAGGGTAAGAAGAAGCCTGTAAAGAAATCATTGGCTACTGCTCCAAGAGGTGCGTTGGGAGATGCTCAATACGATGGTAATAGATACTAATGTAGATGAGTACGATGACGCCTATGACTTTATGTAATAAAACAAATTTTAAAAATCGGATTTACTGTCACAGTTTGTGAAATCGCGTGCAACTTCAAAGTGCCTGTAAAGCAGAGGTTGTGGACTGTTGAACAAAATAGTATTTATTAATAGGCCAGGACACGATTGACTGCTGCATGTGCTTGCCAGTAGTAGATTCTTGCAGAAACAATGGAAATCACAAAGAAAATCCAAAAGATACTAGACAAAGCAAGCATTGCACTTTCAGCACTTAAGCAACCATAATCGTAGTAGTAGTAATAACCATAGCCATAGCTGTAAGTATAGTAGTAACAACTAAAGGTAGAGTAAACAATGGTGAAAATTATGCTTTCGACCAAATAAAATATAGCAGAGCCCAACATTTTGTAGTATTTTGAATATGGATCAAAAGGTTCAATTGGCGTGCAGAACATGATAAAGGTAAAGATTCCTGGGCAAAACATAGCTAGGACCATTCCCAAACAAATATGAGAGCATTCGTTCCCGGTTGCAACTAAATATTAAAACAAAGTTACTTTGACGTGGTTGAGCTTGAGGTTCCTTTGTTGGAGCCGCCATATTCAACTGGATATTAACTGCTCCTTGTGTTGGCGTCTGCTGCGGAAAGAACCCTTGTCCTTGCTGGTTACTTGGAGGAGGTTGTGGGGGAGGAGCATAATTGGTTTGATAAGCATTTTGAGGGGGCTGTTGATAACTTTGGCCATATTGATTAGGTGGTTGAGCGTATTGAGGTTGTCCACCCATCGGCTGAGCATATTGAGGAAGAGGGGAAGAGTTTAGCATGTAAGCAGGTGCTGGCTGCCCATATGGTTGCTGAGACGCACTTCTTGGGTGGGTTTCCATTGGGTTGGTCATTGGATTTGACTTGAACATATCTTGCGACACTTGGTTAGTTTTTCGTTACTATTCAATTTTGCCCCGCAGTTGTTGCAAAATTGATACATTCCTTCATTTCTAGCCCCACATTGATTGCAAAACATTCTTGATCAGTCAAAATTTACGCGTAAAATTTGAGATTACATCAACAGATATAGAACACTTTGGATTCGCGAATAAATCTAAAAAAATCATTTCAAGATTTGTTTATATCGATTAGAGACTTTATTTTATTTGGAAATCCGTAGATGTCCAAGGTGAAAATTTACAAATTGCATTATGTGGTAGAGATTTTTACGGCATAATATTATTACGATCCAAGATTTGAGCGCCAAGTGTAAGAGCTAGTTGGCACTTGTTAATCCTTATTTGCAGGAGATAAAATAACCCAAAATGAAAGGATCACAATTATTTGGTAAATTACTAATCTTGATTATTGATGGTGATTTGTAAAAGATACAGCTGAAAACAAACAATATCTGGTATC
Organism: Boothiomyces sp. JEL0838; assembly: GCA_027604245.1. Classification (NCBI taxonomy): domain Eukaryota; kingdom Fungi; phylum Chytridiomycota; class Chytridiomycetes; order Rhizophydiales; family Terramycetaceae; genus Boothiomyces; species Boothiomyces sp. JEL0838. Next base: position 54,911 of record JADIIY010000052.1, read on the forward strand.
GGAGTTTCAAACTGTTCCCAAATTGAGCTAGAAGCTTCTCTGCTGTTACTTGATAAGAAGATAACAAAGCTAAATACACTATCCATATATAATGGTGAAACTACTGTCATTTCATTTGTCTTATAGCGAAAGCAGTTTAAAGCTTGGAAAATTTTACTCTTGCCTACTTGGTAAATTGACGAAAATCTTGTCTGTGATTTAATAGACAACTTGCTCTATTTCACAAACAAAAGGTAGCATCAATAAATGTACTTGAACAGATGTGAGATTCACGTTGAAAAGTTTCTCCTTTGCATTTTCACTGGCTTCTTACGGACAAAATTTTTGAATTTCGCAAGTAATTGTAGATCTTGAAAAACTTTAAAATGATACTAAGCGGTTGTAGATCTACGACATTTCCAAACCATCGATATCCAAAGAGCACATTGTTTTCGAAAGATATGGGATTCTTTACGCGTGCTCTACCACAGATAACGCAAAAAACAAATAAATACTCTCATTCGATTAAGGAATCTGAAAAGCAAGTAAATTGAATTTGATAAATTATCGTTTCGTTAAATAAAATTCAGCATTCGAGAACCAAGGAGTAATTAACGATCCCCAGGATTAATAAACATGCCATTTGATACAGTGGTTGCGCGGTCTCTAATCGTACTGTATTAATATTCGTTTTGACTTGAAAATCTTTTTCCCAATCACCAACAGAAAACATGCAGTCGCTCTCACCAAATATTACCCAAAAGAATCCGATATATCCGTTATTTGAATATCTGTACAACTCTAGTGATTATAAGGATTTGACAAGTGTTTTGATCACGCCAACTGTGGATCAAGAAAAAAGTATGATTATCCGCTAATCAAGTGATATTCAAGAACTTGGACCTTGCTAGAAATGTTAAGCAACAAGTCGTGAGACTGGCTGAGGGAGGGGTAACTTGGAATCAGCTTATTAGGCTTGGTTTGAACAAGGTGATTGTTGCTGCATTTTCTCCAGATCTCGAACATTTGCTCCAAAAGGTTTTGATTTGCTAATTTCAGCGGCCATGATACGATAATGGATCTTTTGAGATACATGTGTTCTAAATATCGGATATTTAACGGAAAAAATGAGGGGAGGTTTTGCAGGTCCCGACTCGGCCGGCTCGCTTGTCATGATGAGTAGTCTCCAGCAATCATAAAGTGGGTAAGCAAAACTGAACAGTGATAATATAGTCATTGATGGTAGTAATTTGTCCAAGCTTTGCTCTCTTTCATTCCCGATAATTTCTTGAGTTGAAAAAGTTTGTGTTACTCTTCTTAATCGCTTAAAAGATTTTCGCCCGAATTTTTCATTTTGGTTCTGATTCCATCTTTTTCCCAAGTTGACCACATACAAGTTGACCGTTTTGTGGCTGTAACGGCACGGTTCAAGACGGCCGGGAAAACGTATATAAACTACACAATTTTTTGGTGACAGTAATGACAGATAATAAAGCGATAACAGCTCAGATAAGCAGCGTTAGAAAACCACCTAATGCTTTTTTTGTGTACAGAAAGGCTATGCTGTCCCAGATCACAAAGAAACACAATACAACAAAAAGTCACGAAGTATCTCGAATTGCTGGTCAGATGTGGGCCAAAGAGCCGGAAAGCGTACGCAGCCAATATCAAAAGCTTGCCATGATCGCAAGAGAGCTGCATTTGCAAAAGTATCCAGATTTCAAATGGCCGAGTAAAAAGTTTGGAAAGAAACAAAGAAGCAGACTGAGATTGCAGGAGAAAGAAGAAGAAAAAGAATTGTTTAATTTGGAAACAAGCATGCCTATTAAACTTGAAGAAACCATTTCAGAAACTTCCAATGATACCTGCGCGCAATCTGACATTGAAAGTAAGCCAATCAGCTTTTCTGGTAAACTAGGGGCTCCTACATTGCTAGAGAAGCGGCCTTCTTTTAGCGACTCTGTTTCTGATTCGAGTACCATTAATAACAGCCCAGTGGTTGGATGGAGCCAATACCTGGATTCATTTGCAGTAAATTCGTTATGTGAAAGCAATCTAGGAACTTCAATGTACGATATGGCTTTACCAGAACATCCTCTATCTAATTTCAAACCATTTGGCCTTGGTGACTATTATTTGAACGACTCTACTGTATTTAATACTCAAAATGACATTTTTCTTTTCTAATAAATTTACATTTCCATTAATTAGTAACCTATTGCATAAGCTTGATTCCAAATCCAGTCTGCTATTTCATCTCGTTGGATAAGCCACACGACCTATGGTCCAAATCTTACTGTTTAATTCTTTACTTATGAGGCTTGTGTTCTTTTTCCTATCTCTAGTTCTAGCAAAGAAGCAATTTGACGGCTCGAAATCTAATTACGGAAACTATCACGAAAGCGTGAAATCGTTCAGGAAACACCACACAGAAACCAGTGGAGACGAAAAGGATGATGTTTTCTATTTCTTTAGCCTACACGATTATAATAAAGGTAAACAGATTTAATATAGATGGTATGTGGCTCTAATATAGGGGAACTGGATGGCCATGAACTTGGAATGGCACTGATGGGATATGAGCTATACGATCAGGAAGAGATGCAGCACGAATATGATTTGGAAGATTTGGAAGAGATGATTGATCATGCAATGGCGGAAGATGACAAGGACGGAAACGGAAAGATTTCATGGGCAGAGTACTTGGAGTCCCAAGTGTAATTCACTACTAACTCAGATACCATCACAATCTCATTAATGATCAAAGCGAATAAACTTTACTTTTTTTAATGATCTTGAAAGCAATCCTCATTGCTTTTGCCCTATGTAAAAAGTTTGGAAGTGAGTACGATACAGAGGAATCCAACTATGGAAATATAAAGAAATCCAGTACGGCATTCAAGAAAGCAACTGGGGAAGAGAATGTGGATGAAAGCGAATCGCCATACCACTTTTTCTCCCTACACGACTATAACAAGGACGGACACTTGTAATTTACACTAACGTAGGGATGGGCATGAGCTTGCATTAGCATTCCAAGGGTACGGGGTCTATGATGAACCATTAACAGAAGAAATACCAATACAGGATTTAGAGTACATGATTGACCATACACTGAGTGAAGACGATATTAATAATGACGGAAAGATTTCATGGGAAGAGTTTTTGGAAAGCCAGTATTATCACCACAATATGCCTTCCAAGTAATAAAGAGGTTACCAGTTTTATTTGATGAATGACTCATGCTCCAACAGTAACTGAACTACTCCATCGATTTCGTCTGCCTCACCGCTTGAAAGCCAGTGTAGAACCACGCCAAAGTACCAGTAATTCTGGTTCCACACTAATCCAACCTCTGTGCATTTCTTTATGAGCAAGTCTCTCTTGCTATGCGAAAACACGGAATAACTCCCATAGTCCAAATCTTTTCCATAGTACCGGGCAAAGATAAAAGAGAGCGTACAGGTCAGTTTATCCACTCGAAGTAGAATGGAATTGGACGAATTACTGATTATTTCATAGTGAAGCAACATATCTATTGTAGTCAATGTTTGCGCACTATTTAATGGTGTGTCAGGTGCAATCAAAGTGAACAATTTACTCTGCTTTGATACAGAAATGTCACATTTGACGCACCAACTTAATCGGTCGGATTGATATAATGACAGGTGCAGGTCCTGTTCCGCTTGAAATGTTAGTAGCTTATTTTCGAAATCACACAATGTCAAAACCAATCTGGTTGATTGTTGGGATTCAATCGCGGGTTTTGAAAAAGTGAACCAAGGACCTCCGCTGGCATTCAATAAATATCCTCCTAATATTAGTGGATTGTGCTTTATATGATTCAGTATTCCCATTTCCATTCGTTCCTGGATTAAATTCCGTTTACTTTCCACCATCTGGACACTCTTCTGTACTGCCAAAGGTCTTTGATTGACAGGTTTTCAATGACCAACAAGAATATTTCCAAAGGTAATTTGATCATTGAAATTATATAAACAAATAATTGTTTACAGCAAAAAAGATTTCGCTATAACAGTTTAATTCTTGGCATTTTCAATCCAAATAGTTTTTTCCAAGTTAAAATCTTCATGAGAAGTTGTAGGTCGCTGCTCCTCCTTGTTCTTTTGCTAGTGATGATTGCGGTATCATTTTTTAGATATCCGGAGCTGTACAATTCCATATACGACAAAATATCAACTAATATAATCCAACCAGACCAAGACAGACTGGTTGCCGTTGGAGACTTGCACGGGGATATGGAAAACAGCGTCAAAACATTGCGGATGGCTGGGATCATTGATGAGAACAATAACTGGATTGCTGGAAAGACCATCTTTGTTCAAACAGGAGATATTGTAGACCGTGGTCCAGACACCATTATTCTGTACAAGCTCATGATGAAATTAACAGAGCAAGCAGAAAAAGCTGGTGGAAAAGTACTCATTCCTAATGCAGGTAATTGAAATACTTGGGAATCATGAAGTAATGAATATTCAAGGAGACCTTCGCTATGTTACGAGAGAAGATTTTGAATCATTTGGAGGTTATGAAAAGAGAGAAAAAGTTTGGTCTAAAGATGGATGGATTGGCAAGTACTTGCGGACGTTAGGCATATCTGCATGGGTGAATGGGACAGTGTTCTTTCATGGAGGGTAATATGATTTAATATAGTGCAACTGCTGAATGGGCAAAACTGCATGTTAATGGACTCAATAGCAGGGCAAAGGAGAATATGCATGACCCTCGAGATGCAATATTTGGAGGTGATGGCCCTCTTTGGTATAGAGGATACGCGCTGCATCCAGAAAGTACAGAATGCAAGCACCTGGACCAGGCTTTGAAGCTGTTAAATGTAATTGAATGTTAATCCAGGCAACTAGATTGGTAATTGGGCACACACCCCAACCTGGGCATATTCTATCGCGTTGTAACAACAGAATCTTTGTTATAGATGTCGGGATATCCAGAGTATATGGAGGATATTCCGCGGCATTAGAAATACTAGGAGATCAGGTATATGCTCTCTACCCCAACAAGAGAATAAAGATTACGAATTAAGCTCAATTTAACGAGCGCCAAGTGTTTATAGTAGACTGAGAATTTGCGTCTCTTGATTGTCTTGTGTGTTTTTATCTACTCCTCATTGTTCAGAGTGACGAAAGCGAGAAAAGCGCCTCGCACTCTTTACATCGCGTCAACACTCACAAACCAGCAACGACTGGACTACACATTTGTAAGCGGCAATACCTAAACAGAAAATCAGAGCAAAATGCGTGAATACAAACTAGTTGTCTTGGGTTCCGGAGGTGTCGGTAAATCTGCCCTCGTAAGCGATAAGCTAACTGTAGACGGTTCAATTTGTACAATCGATTTTCGTGGAGAAATATGACCCAACTATTGAAGATTCTTATCGTAAACAAGTAGAAATTGACGGTCAGCAATGTATGCTTGAGATTTTGGATACTGCAGGAACAGGTAGTCTTTGCTTTACCTAGAACAATTTACGGCAATGCGTGATTTGTATATGAAGAACGGACAAGGATTTATCCTTGTATATTCTATAACTTCACAGGCAACATTCAATGATTTGGTAGAGCTCCGAGAGCAAATCCTACGTGTAAAAGATACCGATAAAGTATTCAATAACTGATAGCCAGGTTCCTATGGTTTTAGTAGGAAACAAATGCGATTTAGAAGATGACCGTGTTGTATCAAAAGCCGATGGACAATCATTATCCGCTAAATGGGGAGGATGTACATTTTTAGAAAGTAGTGCTAGAAAGAAAATCAATGTAGACGAAGTTTTCTATGATCTTGTAAGACAGATTAACAAGACTATGCCTGATAAGGTAATCTGGTTACTAACTGTAGGACAAGAAAAAAGAAAAAAAGAAAGGATGTCTAATCCTCTAAATTGATAGTAATGATTTTTCAATTTATCGTAATGAAAACAAATTTTTGAAAGAATTGCGATTTTATAGTTTTCCCTTTGTCATATCCTGTTTCATTGCCTGCGCTATTGAGTATGCGACAGAGTATGTGGTAAGCATAGGGCTATGGTTAATTAAGTCTTACTTTACACCGCTAGCAGTTGGAAACACGCTGGCATCGGCAACATATACCCCCTTCAAATCATACAATTCTCCGTTAGGCTTTACCGCACCGTCTGCTTTCTTTCCTGCCATTCTACATGTGCTCATTTGGTGAGCGGAAAAGATGGTCATTTTTTCAGTGTTGACTCCAGATTGCTCGACCTTTTTGAGGAATTCCTTGTACTCCTTGGAAGCAAGGGTTTGTTCTGGAGTAAGGGCTGGATTTCTTTTGAATGGAGCAACATCAGACTGAGTCGTATAGACTTCTGCAGCACCTGCAGCTATCAACGCATTTAGACCAACTTCAAATCCTTTTGCCATGTTGATTTTATCAGTTTTACCCAAACTCCAGTTCAATCGTCCATTATTTTCTCCATCAATGTAAATCTGACCTTCAGAGTCCTTATCGCGAGTGAGAACGATAACAGGTACAGTATGAGGCCAGTTTAGAATGGTTCTCTTGTGTCCTTTACTTGACTCCCATTTTTGAGCACCAGTGAAAATGGAAGGGTGGGAAGCAGGGATTTCTGGTTTAAACATATGATTACCTAATCGAGCGCCGTACCCTTGACCGTCTACATTAGCAACTTGGTTAGATAAAGTAGTCATTATAGAACCTTTGTACGCTAAAACATCTCTGTCAGGAAAGATTCCAAATACTGTAGTAACTGGATGAACGTGAAGATGCTTTCCTACGTGTGGAGAAAGACCTGGAATTTTTGATTTTAGCAGAATAACTGGAGTGTTCATTGATCCAGCAGATAAAACCACCTTTTTTGAGTTGATCCGGATAGGTTTTCCATTCTTTACGGCCAAAATACCTGTAGCCTTTCCATTCTTGTGAAGTACCTGCTGAACTTCAACATTGCTGATAAATCTACATCCAGCTTCAGCAGCATCCTTTATCCATGTAATAGTAGATGATTTTTTGCCTCCATTAGGACAACCAAAAGTGCAGAAACCACACTGATGTTCTTGCCCTCCTGTGTTTTGAGGAATGGCGGTGATATGATAACCCAACTTCTTGCACCCTTCAAAAAACAAAGAGTTTGGTACATTATGCTTGTCTGGTTGAACTACCCCAATTCTTGCGGAAGCAATATCGACAGACTTTTGGAATTCAGGAGTTACAAAGTGTGGTAATCCCCACTTCTCTGACCATTCTTTACGAGTAATTTCCGGAAGTTCAAGAGATGCAGACCTATTGTCATCCAATATTTACCAATTGATGGTAGAGCCACCACCAAATGTTCGTCCCGCGAGAATAAGTATTCCGCCATCTTCAGAATAATAACCTCCTTCTTTTTCAAAGTTTTCTGAAAATGAAGTCTTTTCTTCCAAAGAGTATTCAGATGGATGCGCATAAGGGCCTTTTTCGGCCATTATAACACTATACCCTGCCTGAGCGAGCTCTGCAGCCATAACACCTCCACCACAACCAGATCCAACTACAACAACGTCACATTCAAGAACAGCTTCCTTTTGGCTATTTAAAAGGTCGTCAATGTTCAAGAATTGCGGACGCCATACTTTACTTGCCAGATTTGCATTCAGCTCCATTTCTTTGACAGGCCCATGGTATTTCAATGCATCCCAAGCCCTATTTTGCTTGTTTTCATCAAATGTACCATAAGAGTGGAGGATTGAAACCAAGCGGAAAATTCGGAACAGCAATCGCAAATCAGACAAGTAGCTGTTGTCAAGTGCTAGCAGGACCTTTTCCCGATCTTCTCGAGTCATATCAGGGAAAGGCTTCAGTCCTACCCCGCCTGATATGATATAAGTTCCGAGTGATGTTGATAAACTGGACAAAATAAAATTGATGGCGGTGAGCTTATCTTTTGGAATAATTCTATTCATATATTCTTCAATAACTGATCCAGCGTTTTTAAGGTGAGACGAAGGTTTGAATTTAAACAAAATCTCCCTGTAAGCTTTGTCGACATGCAGTTTAGGGTCGATTGCATTCATGTAAGCAGCTTCATTTTCCGATATTTCTTGAGGATTTAACTCTGCTATGAATGTATCAGCGATTGCTTCCAATACTGAGGCGATTGCGGATTTTTGCATTTGCAGTGTCTTGTGCATGACCCCTTTTTATGGCCATCACGGCCCACCCTCCTGAAACTTTAGCCTATCATTTGGAGCCGATGAGTAATAAACACTCAAATACTTTCAAAGTGGATCCAATATCACCGTTGCTTGAATATACTATTTGGTGAATCTATCAGTTGCAGTTATGCTAGCCCACTAATAAAGTAACTGGCACGACTACTGTGCTTGACCCATGAACGGATAGCACACAGAATTCATTAATAGCGACGGGTATTAATCCACGATAGCGTTGCGGGTATTAACATGTTTTTTTTATTTTCAAACTGCAATTCTAGGCTGGTCATCCAAAGTAGAAACAGGGTTCGAATTAACGACTACTCTAGGTTGCTCCGCATATCCATTATACCCAGTATTACCATGCGCATAGACGTCCCCATAAACATCTTTCTTATTCTCCTGTGCAACAATTACTCTTGGATACTCTGTGGGTTGCGCTACAATAGTCTCCATACTTTGACTTGGTGCCGGTGGTTTCTTTTCATTCATTCCGCAACAATCTTTAAAGTAATTCATAATATTTTCAAAATCCATTCTTTTTTTAAAAACAAAAATTAGGCGGTGGCACCACATACATGTATTTATAAGCAATCAGTTATTTCTAGTAATCATTTGAACATTAAAATTATCCCTGGAGCTGCGGAAGCTGAATCTGCGCTCCGTATCCACATTGTCGCGACTTTCAAAAGTATCAACACTACTTCTTGGCTTGCCACCTTCGATATCACTATTGCGAATCTCAAATATTGAGCGAACAGGCTTTTCTTGATTTGGTATGCTCTTTTTTCTTTTCCAAGCTAAAAGAAGGAACACAAAGCATAAAGAAAAGACCAGAACCGCGATAATTATAATGATTGTGTAGTTTCCTAGGAATTGACCAGAACTGGAGGTTTGTGGAACTGATGGTAGTGTTTCAATACTAAACCCAACAGTTGTGGTGGTAGCATACGTAGTTTTGGGATGGTAGTTGGTTGTAATGGGATCACTCGGCCTATAAATAGGGACAGGTGTGTAATCGCTAGTAGACATAGTAGTAACTGTTATATTTTCAACTGCACTTGAGTCCAGGATACCAAAACTATATTACCATGAAATTACTTGAAATTAGAGTATAGCGGCATCGCTTGTATCTCCCAAGGGATAGGTCCAGTAAAATTGTTTCCAGATAAATCCCTTGATTAACGATATTGTACATCTGATACAGGTTGCATAAGTTTGATATTGACGCGGGAATATTCCCAACCAAGTCATTGTTACTTAAATCACTATGATTAAATAAAAGTACAGAACAGTTAGCTGAGTGAGATTCCCAATAGTTGAAGATATATTTCCTGTTATATTGCGTCCTGGCAGCTGCACACCAATGATTCGTCCGTTTTTACAAGTTATTCCTGAAATCATACAGCATTTCTTTGCTGGAAATGAAAGTGAAGATTGTAGGATTTGGCAGTCGGAGGCCATAAAGATTTTGTGATTGTTTGTCCTATTTATGGATCGCCGGTGAACAGCTGGGTCGGAGTTTTACGTGCGACTAAAAGCGACATCTTCAATAACAATTATGGAAGATGAAACAAGTCTCACAGATATACCATCAATCGGATATTTATTTAATGCGGGAAAACAAGTACGCGACTAATATTAATAGATCAAGTCAACTATGAAAAAAATATATTCAATTAAATTCGTCTATAGGGTATAACTGGAACTAAAACTTGGTGGAGATCTTTTCAGAATGAGAATTTTCTGATCTCTGAAGTGACACAGAGTCTGGTTGGTTTGATGGGTTGGATCCAAGTGACTGGGATCTCCTTAGTGATTCATTTAGCTTGCTCAGTGTGCTTTTAGTTCTAGTACTAGCTATAGTCCTATATTCTGTAATTTCCATGGAATCTCTAAAAGAATCTTTGATTCCTTGAATAGCTTCTAGCAAGTCATTCAAATTCTGTAGTTGGTCATTCTTGGGTTCTTGTAAATCTTTGAATGATACCAGTTCCTGTTCAATATCATGAATAATTTCCTCGGCATCTATTGCAACTGAGTTTTTTGGACTTGTTCGTTCACTCGTGCAGTATTGTTCAATTACTTCGCTTCCTACTACGCTCATTCTAGCTCCAGGATATGATAAACTCCTCTGCCTCGTTATTTGAGAAGGATTGGGTCTTGGTAAAGAGTTTCTTTCTAATTTCGCGTTCATCCCTAGTGTGGTGGTGGAAATCCTTGGATTTAGATCTCGCATGGGTATTATAAATGGATTGTGCAAATTGTTCTTTTCCAAAGTTGTCATAAACGGGTTGTGTTTGATCTTTGGGTCATCGTAGCTATTTTGAACATCAAACAGATCCTGCAGTTGCGTATATTCGACTGGGTAAATTTTATCATTATAAATATCAGTGTATGTTTCATAATTTTGTCCGTAATCGACATATCCTGGATAGACTTTGGGCTGGTTTTCGAAATCTTTAAACATTTTGGTATCGTAAGGAACAGAGTCTAAAAACGGGTTGTGAGCATTGTAAGTTGAAGCTCTGCTCACTCTATTGGCTGGATCTATCGCAAAAATCATTGGATCAAGTGTCGCTTGAGATTCCCTGCTGAGAGCCTTGAACGCCTTTTCGTTTTTCTACTATTAGCTTAACAATACTCTTTTTTTGTAATAATTCCATCCGCAAAATATCACAAACATTACAAAGGCAAACCCTCCAATAATTATTCCAATATATAATCCGTTGTTGTTTTCTGGTTGCGATTGTGGGGATTCTTTTCCATCAATTTGGAAATTCTGATAATTCCTCATGTTCATAATTTCCACAGGTACAGGCAGTGTAAAATTATTTCCAATTAGCTCCAGATCGGTTAGCGGTAAATTTGCCAGCTCCTTTGGTATTTTGCCTGTCAAGCTATTGAAGCTCAATATACTAGATTTAACAATAAAGTACATTGTATCTAGAAATTCCAGTGATCCCAAAGTTGGTGGTATTGTGCCATGCAAATTGTTGTTGCTCAGATCACTATATTAGTAACAATTACAGTTTGGTTAATCCCGCGAATGATGCCATTGCACTAGAAATGGTCCCGTTCAGGTTGTAGGAGCTCAAGCTTCTAATGTTAGTTTAAGCTACATTTCTTTAATTGAGTGATCATTGTAACATATAATTCCATACATTCTCAGGCAGCACTCTCCTTCGCTTGCCGGTTGTCCACTTAGGGTTGGAAATACTGTCTTTAGAAATGTATCGCAATCTTTAGAGGACATTACTAAAGTTTTCGAGGCTGTGATTTTTTACTTTCCACTTGTGGCTTAGCAAATACTTTCAAAACTCTTATTTTTTTGTTTTTTTTTAATTTTTAAGGGTGTTTCAAGCAAGAGATCGCCTGACTGAATATCCGATGCATAAAAATTCTTGTATTCAGCAAAAGGGATTTTCCTGTAAAGGCACCTTTGAGAGTTCTTTGTGATTGTTATTTCGTAGATAGAGTTTGTGTAACTCGGGCTTTGGGCTCTGTTTTCACACAAAGATTGCAGCAAAAGAAGCGCCGTGACATTAACAAGATTCCTGTGATTGCTCTTATTCTTATTGCTGAGACTAAATAATTCTTGCTATTCATTTTCGGATAATTTTCTTTTTGATTCCCAAATAACTGGATCAAATATAAACAATAAATGTCGCTTGTTGGTTCTTTATTTTTTTGGCTACATGTATTTTGCGATATATTTGGATACATCCATGCTTGCTGGAGGTCCTTGTTCCCAAGATGAGAGGTAGTGTGGATCATTAGCCTGTTCTTTCTGAAGCATCGCCATAATTCTACTGAATACATATCTGGGAGACTTTTCAGGGAATCTTTCTTTCCATAGCGGCTTCCAAAATCTAACAAATCTAGTGATAGGTTTAAGTTTGGTACTTGAATTTGGAGGTTGTTGCTTGTACTTTCTCTTTGGTGTTCTTACTTTTGGATATGTTGGTTTTAAATCTTCTGCAATAGAGTTTGGAGGGGAGAGAGGGAATGTTGGATGGACAGCGAATGATGAGTTCCAAAAAGCCAGCTCTTCTTGACCAAGTTTATCGTTTGGTTTAGTTTCCACATTGTTTGAACTAGTATCACCCACCAATTCAGCAAAAAAGTCATTGGAATCAGTCCATAATGTAGTATCATTACCAGCTACATTTTGCTTTGGCGTATTTGGAGTTTGGAACAGATTGTTAATGTCAAAGGTAGGCAGCAGGACACTGTTTGGAGTAAGAAGACCTTGGATATTCTCTGTGAATTGAAGTGGGGTACTAGGGAGTGGTGCAAACATTGCAGCAAGGTAATTATCAATGCTGTCATCAGGAGGAGCAAGAGGAGTAATTTGATCAGAACCAAACAATGGTTCATTGCAAATGGCATCTTGAAGTGTAAGCGGAAGGAATGCACTTTGATTCATTGTATTTTGGCCGGTTGATACAAAGGGATTATCAATGTATGGAGCAGTAAAATCCACCAGTGGGGAAATTGATCCACGCACAGGTAGACTAGGAAGTTCTTTGAATTTCTTCATTTTAATATTACCTTCTCCTACGTTACGGTAGAATTTAAAGTCAGAAGTATATTTTCTCTTTGAAGGCAACTCTTCAGAAAATATTTGTTGAATATCTGCATAGTATTCCTTGTAAGCAAAGTCGCTTTTAATACTGGAATTTTCTATATTCTCTGGCATTGAGTTAAAACGGAAACTCATCCGCAATATGTACCAAATACGGATCGATATGGTATTCGAAAGAAAAGCCACTTGTATAAACCTATAGCACAAAGAATAATTTCCCCCAGCTCCATCTATACCCAAAATTAGTTGAATCAGTCAATATTTCATTCGCTGGACCCAACTTTTTCTTTGGAATTTCAAACAGTTTTTAAACCTGAACATGGTCACAAACTTTTAAAATTCAGGACCCACGTTTAGTGCAAACTGGCGGTAAAATTCCGAAATAAATCTGAAATCACCGTTGCTAATCGCAAAAGAATTAAAAACGGAACGTTTGGGGTCTCAAGGTTATTGTATGATTATTACTAGTGTGATGTTTGAGAGCTGTGTAACCCAAATGGCTTTTGAAATCGGAAAACTGGTTTAGGCTAACCACATGTGAAACTCAAATTCTAGCGATCGAAATTCTAAAAATAGGTTGGTAATCCAAATTGAGATTAAAAGTTAACGGCAAGTCAGTTTATCTTCATTTCAAGTTAACGGCAAGTCAGTTTATCTTCATTTCAAGTTAACGGAGGTCTGGTGAGCATTAACGATGTTTATTAAAGTTCATTGTGGTCAACTACTGGTGTAGTAGTTGCCTCTATGGTAGCAGTAATTGTTTCCTTGACATACTTTACTTTTGAGGGGGAAACCAGTCGCATGTAAATCAGCATCCAGGCCATCACAAGTATAGCCAATAGAACACTTATCCAAATCATAATCGTGGTAGTCCAAGTGCTTTTTGTTATTTCTTTCATTCCTTTTCTCGAAGACTGCACTTTCACTGTGGTATCTTGAATCTTGTCGTCGAGCGAGTCCAAGTGCTCCTTGTCTTCTTTCAGTTTCTGATTGAATTGAAGAGTCGAGTTAAGCAGCTGCTTGGATTGCTGAGCCAATATTTCAGTTAATTCTTCTTCGCTTTTATCCATTACGATTTGATCCTTCAAGAGTTCCTTCTTTTTCTGAACCAAAGTCGGCTTCATTCCTTTAAATTTAACTTGCTTTAACAGCTCTATCCGCTCCGGAGAGATATTCATTCCTAATCGCTCTTCAATTGTTTGCTTTCTAACTTGCGGTTCTTTTGGTTCTGAAATCTTGTTTTTCAGCTCTCTAATCACTCCAAGATCTTCCGGTAAGACTGTCTCTAAATAAGCGAGAGTGGATTTCAGTTTTTGCTCTTCGTACTTTGTTTTTATTGGCTTGGTTTGTAAATATTTCAAAAGAGATTTGCATTCACTGGTGCTCAACATTTTCAAAAAAATAGTGCTGAAATATCCAATTACACCAATCTATATTCTCTTGAACTGTCAAAACTCAACCCTGACCGGAAATTCAAATAAAACCAATTCCAAATAATAGGAAATTCATTAATCTCTGTAATTGAATGCTGTGGAATCTTTCTGTTTGTAGTCTTGTGACCACTTTCTTGTGCTACCATAGATGACAATACAACTGCAAATTCCAGTTGCAAAAGGGCTGATGAATAAGCGATTGGGGACTTGGCATTCAACCACTTTCTCCTTTAAAGGACAGCATTGAGCCTGTATGTTTTCACAAAAGGGCATTCAAAGTGGCAAACGAGCAGCAAGAAAATGTGGCTTAAGCTTTTCACTTTAAAAAATATGAGAGAAATATTAGTGGTCGCTCTCTACGACTATGAATCTACGGAAGAGAGTGGGCTCTCATTCATCCAGGGGGATGTTATTCAGGTCCTTCAAAGATTGCCTTCTGGCTGGTGGGATGGAATGCTAAACAACAAGCGAGGATGGTTACTATTGTTAATGTTAGGTTTCCTTCAAACTATGTTACGCAACCAGAATTAAAGATTGAAGATGTTTTTCCGGAGCCAAATGAACAGGAATTGGCCTCTGGTGTGCCTGGAAACTGGGGAATCAAACCTACAAGAACAGGCAAGTCTTTCAAAATTAAACCTGTTTCAAACAACTTTGACGAATTTACTGATGGAGAAATATCATCGTCAAATATCGTTTTCACCTGGGGCGGACTCTCTGTCTTTATTATTTCCAAAATCAAGGCTCTTATAAAGGATGTACATGAAGACAAGAAGGAATCATACATTCAAGATACTTCAACGGTAGTAGAAGCTATTAGAATCATGTTACATGCATCCAATATGGCGGACCCCAACAGTTGGGTATACAGTGATTATCCCCAATTGAAGCAACTTCAAGCAACTATAATCAATTGGAATGGGAGACTTATTCTAGCGGCTAAATTAGCGGCTACTGTTTGGCCTCCACCTGAAGCACAGGATCAATTACTACAAGCGTGCCAAGAATTAATTGGTGGTGTTAGGCAGTTTGCTACAGAATGTGGTGCATTAAATATCAAAATAGTTCATCCTCCAGCGGAAGAATTGTTGCAATATCAAAAAGATTTTGGTAATCAAAATACCAATATGGTTGCGAAATTAGAGGAATTAGTTCTCAGCTTGGTTGATATGATTGGATATTTTGAAATTCAATATGTTAAAAGCCTTAACCAGCTTACTACAAGACTATCGGGAGCTTCATTAGATACCGCTGTTCAAGATATTATCAAAACTGCAGGTAATTTCTTGTCAATTGTCGATGATATTCCGTTGGATTCGCTATTTGAAGATTTGACTGTCGACTTTAAAGTAAACAGATTGACACTGTTAAATTGCGTAACTGATTTATCAACAAAATCGAAATCAGCGAGTGTGGAGCAAATTCTGATATCTGTTGAATTGGTGAACAAGGCAGTTAAAGACTTGCTTATCTCTACCAAATTCTTGATTGAAGAAAAAGAAAACATGGAGAATTCTACTTTACAAAATTACATTGATCAGCACAGTGCGCCTGCGCCTAAGTTGGCAAGTAGAGGCCTTAGACACGCAGCTTCACTAACATTTAATGAAGCTAATCACAACAGAAATTCAATTCAACCTTCTTCACCTATTCCATACTCTGCAGCTGAAAGTACAAATTCATTTCCTTATTCTGGAAGTTCTGATAAAAGACCTTCTCTTGCATTTGATTCTCCAGTGGGAAGTCCTGGAACAGACTTTCAAAATATTTCGGTATCCATCCGCAATTCTCGCCTATCTTCTGACCAAGGAAGATACTCTGTGGAAGGGAGAAGGGTGTCAAATATATCAGCTGCATCCAAAGTTTCCTCTAATGCTTGGTACTTGGCGCAGGATTATCAAACACAGGATATTGTTATTAACAATGATGGCTTAGTTGTTAGTGGCACAATCAAGGCTCTTGTCGATCGTCTTACCACTCATGAGGGAGTAGTTGATTTAAGATACTTGACTACTTTTATGATGACTTATAGATCATTCACAAGTAATCAAGAACTATTTGGATTACTGTTTGATAGATTCAATATTCCTATGCCATCAGGACTCACTGCAGATGAAGAGATTGTGTGGATAGAACGCAAACAAAAAGTTGTAAGACAAAGAGTATATGGTGTACTAAAAACCTGGGTAGAGACCTATGCTATAGATACTGATGAAGATCGCTTCACTCTTAACCAAGTTGCTGAATTTACCGACAAAACCATGAAAAGTGCAATGACGGTATCTTCTACTGCGCTCCTCCGATTGATTGACAAAAGGAGAACTTCTGGTTTCCAACCATTCCAACCACAATCGGCACTACAAAAGGATAAAATGCCAGATTCAATTCTCCCAAAGAGTTTAAAGAAATTCAAACTATCTGAAATTGATCCGTTGGAAGTTGCTCGCCAAATTACAATGATGGAATTCAAAATATTCAAAGAGATTAATGTTGCAGAGTTGCTGGCAAAGTCTTGGGGTCTTCGCCAACCAGTTTCCAAGAACATAGATTTATTGATTGGGTTTTCTAACCATATAACTGAATGGGTAACTTGGAATATTCTCAATGTATCTGACGTAAAGAAAAGAGCAAGGATGGTTGGTTTTTTCCTAGCAGTTGCAGATGTAACCAACTTTTTAACGTAGCGTTGTGCATCACTAAACAATTACAGCGGTTTAATGGCGATTTTGGCTGCATTCAATTCAGAAAAGTTGGCAAGACAGTCTCGCACATGGAAAGAACTAAGTTCAAAGTACCATGATGTTTTAAAAGCACTTCGCCATTTAATGTCTTCAGACAACAACTTTTCAGTATACAAATCAACATTAAACAGATCAGCGCCACCATGCATACCGTTTATTGGAATTTACCTACAAGATCTCACACTCTTGAACGACACAGTGCTAACAAAATCACATGTATCCAGTCACATCAACTTTAACAAGATGAACAAGACTTATGACATTCTTCATCTCCAGCTGAAATTCAGTGCTGCATATTATCTCAGAGTAGTTGCCGAAATTGAGGCATTTTTACATGATCAAATCATGACAAAGCGATCAGAGAGAGAAATGGAAAACTTGTCTTTGATGCACGAAGGGCTACAGTAATTAATTTCTAACATAGTAATGACGATTTGGTAGAACAGCAAAGATACTTGCTAGCTAACGCTGGATTATTCTAATATAAATTTCTTTTATAATTTGCATCACAGCTTATTTAGATTGGATTCCCGTTATTGCGTATAAAAGTGAATATCGCTCTCGCTGTCAATGGCGGACAAATTTGATCATGTATCTCTAACATACATATTCTTCCACGAAACTCACGGAAAATAATTTGCGGCTGAATTAGTTAGTTGAGTGGGCTATGAATCAAAATTAAAAACGGCCAGCAACAAGAAAAAGAATATCGACTGCTTATATTAGCGCTATACTAATTTAATCCATACTATTAATGCCATGTCAAAAATGAAACTTTGGCTCCCCTGAAAATCCAGCTGACAATGAAGTCATACGCGGCAATCAAAAAAAGGCAACTCCGGTGCTCAGGGGTAAATCAGGGGGTATATAACCAACAGACAACTCTCGAAAATTAAAAATGTCTATCGATCAGTTGTTCAACAGATCATCAATCAGTCAAGGAAACATACTGGTTCTGATTATTGGATTTGTAATTACATTCTTATTTATTTCACTTGTCATTACAGCGTTTGCGTCTCTGTTGAAAGCTCGACAGGAGAGAGCAAAGAGGTTGGAGTGGACCAGGTATGATCCGCTTACAAAGAAAGTGGTGGACGATTCGTTTGGGCCAACTATAAAAAAGTCTGTATACAACCTGTAAATAAAATTAATGTTGCCTTTCTAGATATTTGTTGACAGTTTGGTATTGGCAAAGTTACCATACCAGCACCGTAAGTTACTGTATACCAATTACTAGAGTGTTGTCACTGCAAGTTACTATGCTCCACTCATCAGGTTCAAGAGTTATATTCCGTTTTGGTCTACTCTCAGACTGTAGTAACATGCCCTACTGCAGTGGATTGTGACCACTTAAAGTATTCCCAACAAGTCGATAACGATTTAGGATCTAACTGAACATCCAAGCCAATCCCCGTTTCCGCATTGAAATTCTTTATGGTAACTAATCTCACCGACAATCAACGACTCTCTCTTTTAAATTCTTTTTCAAGCGCCAATTTTGCAAATCTTTTTACAATGATTAATAACCTCTGTCCAGAATTGCTGCTGTTGATTGTCCAATACATTGATGCTCCAGATACCTTCCTCAAGCTGATGCAGACTTCACGGCAGTTATACACCTCACTCTCAAGGATAAAACGCCATGTATTCCCGAACCAGCAACTTAGAAACGCTCTGGAAGCTGGAAATACAAGTGATTTTATTTACTTTATGCAGAAAATTAAACCAAATTCAAGTATATTACAGCCATGTTTTACCTCGGCTTGCAAGAACGGATACAGCGGAATAGTGGAATATCTATTGGAACAGGATATAGATCCAAATACGAATTATAATATCGCAATGTGGTTTGCGAATGAAAACGGCTTTTCTGACATTGTCTTAATGATACTACGGCATAAATCAATGCGGCTTGAATCTCGGTATGCTAACTGCGATACGATTTTACACTGGGCAGTGGGAAATGGTAACTTGCCAATGACTCGAATGTTACTGGAATACACGAATATGGATCCTTCAATTGACAATAACTTTGCTATCAGAAGAGCGAGTTCAATGGGCCATATTCAAATAGTCAAATTGTTATTGCAAGATTCTAGAGTAGATCCGAGCGCAAAAGAAAACCAGTCTATAATATCGGCTTGTAAATGTGGCCATATAGCCATAGTCAAACTATTATTAGCACATCCATCGGTTGACCCGAGTGATAAACACAACGAAGCGATAATATGGGCAACGTACCATGGACATCGAGAAATAGTTTCACTATTATTACAGGATAGTAGAGTTGATCCGTCAGCAAATTATAATGAAGCATTATGTTACGCACGGAAAAACAGAAGCATGGACTTGGTCCAGTTGTTGATTGCGGATAAAAGAGTAAAAGCACTTTGTAGTACATTGTTATTAGTACGGCTGCGGTTAAATTATCGGTGGCAGCAATTGCGCAAACATCGCCAAGAGAAAAAAATGAGATTTTTTACGTTATAATATATAGTATTTGTATTTTAAAGGGATCAACTATATTAATGCACATCATCTCCTGTCTGGACTATCTTCATTCACACTATATTAATCAAAGGTACCTGATTATTCCTACCAGCACTGTCATATCATCAATCTTACCACCTTGGTAGTAGAAGCCCTCTTGAATAGCTCTATTTTGAAATGGGGAAGTAGCATATCGGTTATCTTCTGCTACTGCTCTAGCTTTTTGCAACAAAGCATCTGCCATTAGCTGTGGGTCGCTAATCTGGATATTGGAATGTGTATGAGTGGCGATGATATCCACAATCTCTTCATCAAAAACGTTATCAAATAAACCATCCGAACCCAGCACTACAATATCGCCTTCTTGAATTTTTACTGTAAATGTCTGGGTATCGTTTGGGGAATCTCTAGATACAGTTCCGAGTTGGAAAGGGAAATTGAAAGAGTGCTGTTGTTCTTCGCTTCTAAATATTGGCTCGCCGCCTCTGATTACCATTACGGCGCAATCACCAATATTTGCGATTCTTAGTTCATCTTCCTATCGTCAATCACAAAAGTACTCGTAGTAACAGTATCATTACAGTGGTTGAGCCAACAATGTTCTCTTTCTTGGCATCTGAATTCACCAGCTCATAACTTTTTTTCAAAATGTCTTTTGGTGATACAGAGTTGTAATCCGGTAGTGTCAAATCAATCTCTCCACTGAAATCGTCATATTTCTCCAGTTCCTGTCCAGCGTAATGCATTAATTTTAGCGAATACAAAGCCGGGTTGGCGCCATCGATTATAAAAGAGTTACCTTTAACATCTGCCCATCCGCCTACTCCGTCTGCGACTCCCATTGAATCATACCGCTGAAAAAATGCATCTTCTCCAACTTGTATTGAAATATACGGGTCAACTGGTCTGGGAATAATAGGAAGATCAGTTGACTTGGGTTTGGCTGAAGCTCCTGTAATAAATCGAAAGCTCTTCCTCTTTGGTAACTGTGTAAACGGCTATCTTAGCGAAAAAGTACTTTGTCTATGAGGCCCAAAATTGAAGGTGTTTGAGGTTCTTTCTTTTCTAATAGGATCGGAGTTGATTTAAAGGCATGAAACCGTCTTGGAATGTATCTAAATTTGGCATTCTTGACTCGTGTGAATATATATTTCGTCGCTTGCCTCGTCGACATTTTTGAAAAAGGCAAAAACAAGATTCAATTTCATACTTCCCAAATAGGTAAATGACACCACCACAAGAGATAAACAAATTGCGACCGTTACCGGAAGAGATATTGGCAATGTCTGAGAGCGATACGGCCTGCCAATTCTGCGGAATTTCGTATTTGCTGCAGAGCAAGTACGACAAGATGGAGAAGCTCGTTAAAGATATGCAGAATGAATGCGCAAAGCTAAGGGTATTGGATTGTTAATCAAGAAATACGCTGAAGAGCATCCAACGCTTCTTGCGCGTTTAGATGAGCTAGAAGATGAACGGCAACAGCTGATAAAATCAAATACTATAATGAATACACAGTTGGAACATTTCAAGCAAAGAGAAAAACAACAGCGCATTGAACTAGAGAGTCGAAATAAGGAAATATTTGAATTAAAAGATACGGTGGTAAAATATTTGCTTACTGAGAATGCCTGTCAAGAACAAATCAAAAACAAGGAATCCGACTTTCGGCTGTATAAAGAACAAAACAATGCGAAATTATTGAACCTTCAGTATGATGTTATGGAGTCGCGCAATGAACTAGCCCATATTATTGGACTGGTAAAGTCAAACTTTTCAGCAACACTTGGAATGTTTTGCAAAGCTCAGTTATCCAACCTCGCACAGTCTCTTTCTGCAAAGTACGAAGAGGGTTTTTCAAAGTACAAAGCAAAGTCAGAGAATGTTTTCAAAGGAAAAGAGACTGTGCTTTCAAAAGAAATCGAGGGTTTAAAGATAAAGCTGAGTGAAAGTAACACCAGATGCGATAGATTATTGCAAGATATTCAAGTGTTTAAAAAAGAACAAGCGGATCATCTCTCTGGACAAAAATTATATACACAAGGGTTGCAAACAAATTGCCTGGAGTTGGAGAATAGAATTAATTCCGCAAATAGAGAAATCATGGTTTTCACGTTACTAAAAGATAGGAATTATCAATGGAAAGATCCAAATTGGATCAAGAACGACGAAGATTGCTTGATTTATGCAATGAATTGAAAGAAAAAGAGTACACATCCAACGCAGACCTCGAAAAGAAAGTGCTAATGCTACAGGGAGAGAATGTCAAGCTGGAGGTACTTCAAATTGATGTTAGAGGGAACTAGAAATAAAAACGGAAGAGTTGAGAAAAAAGGTACAAGAGCCTCGCATCCCTGATGATTCTGCTTTGCAAAAGGCCCATCTTGCGCTCGCTAAAAAAGACGTATCTCTTTCTTTAATTAAAGGAACAAATGGTAGCGCTGGAGAAAACCATCAGAGAATTAAACGCGAATTTGACCAATGCGAGAATAGAACGAAACCAAACTATTGAAGCCCATCAAAGCAGAATCAAGCAACTGCAGGAAAAGTTTTTGGAGGATTTAAAGAGAGAAAGTGACACAAAAGTTGAACAAGTGGAATTAAATCTAAGAAAGACTCTAGCAAAAGAAAATGAATTGGCTCTGGAGCATCTAAAAGAGCGACTTGAACAAGTATAATAATGCATAACGATAGGAATTTGCTGAAACTAAAGGATCTCTAGTAAAGCAAATCGAACTGCTCAAATCTCATAATATCAATATACAATTAAAAATGGAAGAAAAATGGAACTCTAGAGAGCAAGATATTCAAAAACACTTGAAAGAACTCTCAGTAAAAGATGTTAATATAGGATCGTTTCATGCATGAGAAAAGTAACTATCAATCAAAAATTTCAGAGTTAAACAAAAAGATTACAGAAATAGAGTCATCAGATAAATCATCTTCGCCTCTAGAAGATCAGCTCATCCAATTGCAATCGAAAATATCTAAAAAAGAGACGGAAATCGCGTTCTTGAAGGATACTGTGAGAGTTGAATGTGAGGAACGAATGGGACTGGTCGCAATGGTCGCCAAACTGCAAAAAGAACTACAATCAAAGTCTCCAGAAATGAAAAATAGTAATATCATGGAAGTAGAGTCTGTGAAATCCGAAAAAGAAAAACCAAAACACGTTATGAGCGAGAAGGACACAGAGTTTTTCAAACTTATCCAAAATGCTAATCTAAAGAATTCTAAACGCCTTGCTAAGCAGAAAATAAAATAGTTGTAGTTGAGTCACAAAGTTCATTTCATTTGACGTCATTATTTAACTTTTTTAGATGAGCGCGCATGGAAAGAAGGTGGAAGTAGTGCTTCCATCGTTAGTTGCAACAGACGAAGAGTGGACAAAAGTAATTGCTAAAGGCGGGCTGAAAAGTAAGAATTGATTTAACTCAAGTTGTGGATGTGTTTTGTAAGAACTCACTTATACATAGCGAAATGGGCTGGACCATGCGAAGCCATGAACTCGATTTTAAAAAGACTAAAGTTGGAATATGCGGAAGAGCTCACAATTTTTCAAGTAAATGATTCTTATTCAGGCGCAAGCTGATTCGATTGAAGGACTCCGCAAATTCAAAGATAAATCCTGTCCTACCTTTCTAATATTCTTTGTAAGCGGTTTTAATGGTAGAATGATATTCTTGTACATATCGTTTATGGGGCAAATTCACCTCAAATCGAAAAAGTATTCAAAGAACAATTAGACTTGGAAAAGAATGGAAGGCCACATAAGCCAGTAATTCTACTTAATAGCAGGTGGAAGGGGATATTCAAATTGTCGCGGAAGATGAGCCAAGACCATCTCAAGTTCAATCCGAAAGAAAATCACAGTATCAACATATTCCAGATCCCAAACCAGTTAGCTCCAGCAATGAAGCACTTGCTTCACCAAGCACTCCGCCAAATCTGCCTCAAACATTTGCTCTTATTAAACCAGATGCAATGATTCCAGCCATTATTGAAGGAATATTGGATGAAATCAGACTAAAGAGATTCACCATTGTCAAGAAAAAGAAAGTTTGGATGACTCCGGAAATAGTGGAAGAATTTTACAAGGAGCATGTTAATCAACCATTCTTTAAATCTCTTGTCACTTACTTTACTTCGTAAGGAAAAGCTTATCATAGTGGCCCATGTTTAGCAATGGTTTTGGCAAAGGAGAATGCAGTAAAGGAATGGCGTCAACTTATCGGACCAGCAAATAGCAAGCAAGCAAAGGAAGAAGCGCCAAGAAGCTTAAGGGCCCATTTTGGGACTGATAACAGGATTAATGCCGTCTTTGGTTCAGATTCACAAGAAAGCGCAAACAGGGAAATCGAAATCTTCTTTGGTCGTGAAAGCAAGGTTATTGAAATGCCTATCGATGAAAATGAACTGTCCACGAAAGGATCTCCGGGTGTACAAAAGACTCTTTGTATTATCAAACCGGATGCTATGAACCACAGAGAAGATATTATAGAAAGGATCATTTGCAGAGGTCTGTTGATATCAAAGAGAGAAGAAATGCATCTCAATAATCAGCAAGTTGAAGATTTGTATCATCATATCAAAGATACAGAAGCATTCCCTCCTGTTCTTGAGCAAATGACCAAATCATCAGTGCTCGCATTAGTTCTAAAAGGGGATAATGCAGTAAATATCTGGAAAGAACTTGCTGGGCCAGAAGATCCAGAGCTTGCAAAACAAACTCTGCCTCTTAGCATCAGAGCCATGTTTGGACAGAATGCAATTTCAAATGCTGTTCATGTCTCTGAATCCGCTGAAAGAGCAACACAAGAAATTCAGATATTCTTCCCATACACCCTTGAAAGAGGTCCAAGTGTTGTCGATGCACGATATGGCACGGCTACCAACCCATTCCCAGCGGGACACCACGGCTCTGTTGAAGAAATTCATGCTAGAACGGAAAGAACGGTAGCATTAATAAAACCAGATGCTTATGGCACCGGTAAGAAAGACGCCATTATTGAAAAAATAACTGCTGGTGGTTTCAAGATCGTCAAGGGGGCCGAAGTTCAGTTCAGTCTAGCTCAAGCTCAGGAATTCTATAAAGAGCATCAAGGAAAGCCTTTCTTTGACGAACTTGTCAATTGGATGAGTGGGTAAAAACGAATTAATCATAGAACCCCAATTTATGCCATGGTATTGGAAAAGGAAGGCGCAATTGATGCATGGAGAGAGCTGGCTGGGCCAACAAATTCAGTTAAAGCCAGGGATATTGCCCCTCAAAGGTAAATCATTTCTAAATTAGTATCCGCGCGTTATATGGAACTGATGGTTCCCAAAATGCAGTTCATGGGTCAGATTCTCCAGCTTCGGCAGAAAGAGAAATTAAAGTAGTGTTTGGTGACGAAGTATCTCCATTCCCTGAGCCTTTGCTTGGTCCTGAAAGCCAAGTTGAAGCCGAAGAGGTGCCTACTAGACCTAGCCAAACAGCAAACAGGACTTCGGTAGTTGCAGCGGAAAATGTTTTGAATCTAATACTTGGAAACGAAAATAAGGAAGGATCTAAATCCAATTTATTGGAAAAATCGGCATCTAAAGCACAACTGTCCAAATCCAAGCCAGTATTAGCTTCAAAAACTAATGTCTCCAACTTGGAAGGAGCCAGACAGTCTTCAAAAGCTAGTATTTCCAACTTGGAAGCCGCTCGACAGTCTTCAAAAGTGAATTTGTCTAGAACTGGATCAGCTTCAAAACCTGATCTAGCAAGCTCAAGACCTCAATCAGGAATGAAAAGAGCAGTGTCTTCCAATATGGTGAGATCTAGACCAACGTCAGCGGCAGATCTGACTAAATCCAAGGCTTCTCTAAGCTCAAGGACCAACCTGGGTTCCAAATCAAATTTGATGAAAACTGCTATTCCAGATGTTGAACCAAATATTAAAGAAAAGCCTGCAGAGGATATTCCTGAAGGTGATACCGTTCCAGCTCCTGCAGAATAATCTACTAATAAAATATCTTGTTTTCAATAGTATTATAAAAGTAATATGACGATTTATTTGCAACAGCATGTTGATGCTTCAGGATTTGGCACATTTGCGCTGCAACTGCATCCACACCCACATCCACCAGTATT
Organism: Boothiomyces sp. JEL0838; assembly: GCA_027604245.1. NCBI lineage: Eukaryota > Fungi > Chytridiomycota > Chytridiomycetes > Rhizophydiales > Terramycetaceae > Boothiomyces > Boothiomyces sp. JEL0838. The sequence goes on from JADIIY010000052.1 coordinate 80,467, forward strand.
GGAAGAACAACAGCCGCCTCTCGCAGCATCTTCTGGTGCAACAGGATTTGATTTGGGTTTGTCAGCGCAGCAGCTCTTTGTAAGTGTTGGTGAAGATGTGGCAGAATGTTCTGACTGCACTTTTGACTTTGCTTTCCTTTCTTGTGTAAGTTCGGAACATATACACTCTCCACCAAAATGGCAATTACAAGGATTATCTAAGTAAGTGGGAGATTACTTGTCATTTTCCGTGGTACTTCAACATGGTTGATATTGATTCCTTTTGGAATAAAAGATGAAGTGACATCTGCAGCGGATGGTTCCTTTTGCTTCATCACTGTTATCTCAAATGGCTGTCTCTGCTGCACTCTGGTACTTAATTCATCTGTATTGTAAGGTCCTTCTGGTGTGAAAACTAATTCCAATCCATTTTCAAATACGACTAAATCAGTTTGAAATTACTGGTAATGTGTGTTTCGTATTCCTTTGGCGGTGCTGCTCCGCATACGCATTTGTGATGTGAGTGTCCTTCTCCTTTCTCTCTTTTGGTTCTACAAGCTGGACACTGCGATGCTGGTCTGCCCTTTCCTTTCAATTCGGTAAGAGTCCTGGCCGTATGAGAGCATTTCGATGCTCTATGTCCTTTGGTACAAGTTGCACATGAAAACTTTCGCTTTTCCCAGATAATCATGGTAGAAAGTAAATTTTTCAGCGGCGCCTTTGGTTTCATGCACAAAAATTTCGTCTCATAATTCCCGAGAGGCAAGAAGAATCAACCGCATGTGTGCGAATTGATAATTGCAATGGCAAGGGCTTGTTTCCACCTGTTGATGGTGTTGATTTTATTTTTCATCGCGTCTTGAAATGGAGAGACCAACATTACAATTTGACTTGTGGAGAAAATCCCCCAGCATGAAGATGAAGAGGTTATACTAGAGCTAATGTAGGTTTCAAGTGGAGCAGTACGATACTGCTGAAACCACGCTTCCTAGCACTTGGATTACCTCTCTCACTCCTATAGAGGTAGTTATCGATAACACAGGGAACCTCATTTATCGCAGTCGGAGGTGCTTCAAAATCAAACAACTTTTTTATAGTGGAAAATATAGCAACGAATAAGCTTCAAATGACATCTGAAACAGATCAAGTTCCAAGGGATTCATTAATAGTAAATGGAATTGATATTAGATTCGATCAACTTTTACAATGCCCAGCCCATCATATCATATATCATCCTACGGCAATAAATTAATCACCAGTGGACCAAATAGCACTGCTCAAATATTTAAAGTTACTCCACACGATTTACCAATACAAGGTAAAGGGCTGGAACAATTGCATGAAGTGACTTTTAATAATACGCATCTTGGTGAAATCCCGGTATCTGCGCCAAACAAAATGATAAAATCTGTTCGCACGCAAGCTGCATGCTTTGAACCTACGGTATTGTCCAAAGACGATACAGACACACCAATTAGAAGAGTACTTGGGATACAAGGACCAAACGTTTACATGTACGATATTCCTACAGCCAAAGTAATCGGACATGAAAAACTAGGAGTGGACACGCTCAATAAACTATCATACAGCCCTCATGCACCATTTGGGTCTCTTCTAGCGACCTGTAGTCAAGATTCAACAATTTCAATATTGGACACTCGAACTATGCAACTGGGAAACACTTCGGTTGTGTGGTCTCAACCAGATGCTCACAATGGGGATGTAATGGATGTTTCCTTTAATAATTTCATTCCTTACTGGCTAGCGTCATCAGGAGAAGATGGTGTAGTAAAGTTCTGGGATATTAGGTACTTGAAAGGGCCAGCTGGAAGAATCGATGGTCACTATGGAAGCATTCCATCAATTGCGTGGTCCAATACGCATTGTGATATGCTTGCTAGTGCATCGCTCGATAGAAGCTGTAGAGTGTGGAGTTTTAGCCCCAACAAAGCAACAGCAAAAAAACCATGGAAGGAGTTTATGGTTGGCTTTCCTGGGTCAGAATTTGAAAATATCAACCAACCAAACCTTGAAGATCATTTGATTGTTGGTTCGACAATGATTGGAGAGTTTACGGAATACACTTCCCCAGTAATAGCAGGTAGAACAGTTTTAATGTTAGTTGCTGCAGCGCCGTTGCATGCCGATACTTACTACACAATAACTGCTACAGGTGCCATATCTAGTCATCTAATTCGTTCAAAGATGTTTGAACAGCTATTAACTCACAAGTATGAAAATACTTTTGAATTCCAAGTTGAATTGGGAATACACACAAGGCAACTAAATGATGCTTATGAAGCAATGATTAATCTATCAAGATATGAGTATCCAAAAGACAAGAATCTCAAGAAACATGAAAAAGATTTGATTGACCTGTGCAGCACACCAAAACCAATTCCCGAAAGTGCTTGGGGTATTGCAGAATTCAATGAACTGGACATGTTGAAAATCAAAAATGATTTGATAAAGTACAGTTACGGGCTGCCTCCACGGTTTGATGCTTATCCTCAATGGCATTCCGTAATATCAACATTCACCCAGCTTCAATATGACTTGGCGGTGCTCAGACACAAAATATGCACTGGCCTGGAAGAGGGCAATTGGGAAGTTATCTTGAAGCATGAAGAAGAGTTTATGGTGGGAATGGAAGTTGACCACGAATTTATAGATGTAGAAACAATTGAACTTGTGTTAAAGACACTACTTGTAAACAAATTCAAGAAAGGACTAACCATGGGTTTAGGATTGGGTCAGCTGCTAGCAGATGTACCAAAATATAGATGGGAATCACTAGCCGAGCTTATGTCTCTAATGATATTCCCAACAATATTTGAGCAATCTGATTGGCTTCCTGATAAAGATACCGACTTAATGAAGAATGTGAGCCTAGTCCGTCAGGACACTTTGGAAAGATATCTTCAACACGTAAAAGATGAAAATACAAAAGGAAACATGGATGTGAGGTCCTCAAAATTAGTAAAAGCAGACGATGACAGAGCCGCAAAGAAAGTAATCGCCAATACGCTCGGAGAATCAAAACAAGCTCTTCCAATGGTTTCATTAGAACTGTAAATCTAACTAACAAAAGTCGGATGTTGAAATTAATTGAAAACCCCCCTGAAGAATACAATGAAGAGATTATTAGGATTATGCAAAACGTATTGACAGATTCAGGTGTTGCAGGAAGAAAAGGAAACCTCGTTCCATTTGAAAAAACATTCTCTGCAAATAGCAATATGATGTATCTAAAGGCCTTGCTGGAAACCAAACGCTTTGAAGAATATTTCGGAGTAGCGATCAACATCATGATTGTAATTATAATTAATGTAGACCGCATATCCATTTGATTTTTCAAGAACAGTACTTCGGCAAATAGATAGGGAAGGAATCGTTGGAGCAAAGGCATATGTCGAATCAATGTATGCAAGCGCCATGACAAATCTAAATGGAGTGAGCTCAGTTCCTCCGCTTGTAGCAGGAATAAAGTTCTTGAAAGAAGCCGCCGCGATGGTTGTAAAGATGACTGCCCACATGATGGAAGGACTAGATGCATTTAAACAGGATAAGGATTGCATAGACACACTCACAAAAGTTACAACCATCCTGTCAGGTTTGATGCAGCAATTGTCTCCAAGCATACTTAAAGCCTTTGAGAGTATGGAAAAGATTCAAAAATCAATGCTTAAAGAATACGCATTGTTAGTACACGACGCAATAAGAGTATCTCAACGAGCCTTTCCGTTAAGAGATAACAAGCCTAGGAATGTAACTGAAAAAGCTGCGTATGGATTAATCGTACAAGATGAAGCCCAAGCCATAGTAGAAAAGCTCTATAGAAACTATATAAAAGGCGAATCGTTTTCTCAATAAATTCGTTTTATTAATTCATTTGAACATGGCTCGAAGGGTTTCAATCACCTTTTCAGCAGAAGAATCACCAAACTTTACTTCAACTAGCGGTGCAACGGTCTTTGTATAGACTCTGGCTTTAGGCAAATCTTGTTCTACAATGTCAACGACGTCTTGTGCACATTGGTCAGCGGTTTGTCTAAATGCAGCCATTTCTGGGTTGCTAGCCAAATTCTTTGTTCTAGCTCTATACTTGTCAAACATTTCCTTGTACTCTTGTGGCATTCCTGGAATAGTGCCGTTATCAACCCCACTTGCATTGCTTACGAAATTAGTGGATATCCATCCTGGACAAAATGAAGTGGTTTTGATATTAAACGTACGAAGGGTAGAGTTCATACTTTCTGTTAAGGAGTCTAGAGCAGCTTTGGCAGAGCAATAGCCTTCATTAAAAGGTTGTCCAACCAATCCACCTACTGATGCGATATTAATTATTCTGCCAAATTTGTTTTGACGCATTGATGGCAGGACTGTTTTAATCAGTCTGTAAACACCAAAGTAATTTACCTGGAAACAGTCAATCACTTTATCCATGTCAGTACCTTCAATTGTTTGTACCAACCCTTGCCCTGCGTTATTGATCAAGATATCTACTTTGCCAATCTTTTCAATGACTTGTTTGCATGAGTGGTCGCTGGTTACATCCAACTCTACCAAAGTTACCGTATTGCTAGTTTCTGCTTTTAATTGATCCAAGAAAGCCTGGGATTTGGACAAGTTTCGAAGACTCCCAAAGACATTGTATTTGCCAGATTTGGCTAGCTTTATGGCAATAGAAGCCCCAAGGCCACCAGCAGTTACTCCAGTTACAAGCACATTCATCAATAATTATTTTATTTGTATGTTTTTATACACCTATCAAGAGGTGGATGGCTACCCTATCCATGCCTCAAATTTATGCAACTTTTGTAGCCACCGATTTTCAATTTAGTCAGACGAGCAGTCATGAGATGTTTTGAAAATGAAAACTTTGGCGAAATTGGATATGGATTTGACTTTTAATTTAAAGCATTCCTTTTCGGAATTAGATCCACAGACTTACTATTCAATTGTAAATGACATTCAATATCAGAAGCCAAAAAAATCAATTTTGATTTCAATTTTATTTCTAATGGCAACCAGTTTCGCATTGTTTATAGTATATTTGCAGGAAATGTTTGGATTGGCGTTTTTTGGTGTATTCCTAGTATTCGGATTGTGCATATGCTTGTATTTTACATTGTATAAACGGCAGTTGAAGATTAAACTGGATAATCTTCTATCGGAGCTGAACAGCAAGTACCAGTATATATTCAAGTTTGATGGATATTCAGTTATCATTTATTCCCCAAATTTGAATATTGTAGCAGTGTAAATATATATGTTAGATTTGTTTAATTGCATGATCGAGATTCAGCGAATGGCTCACAGTGTAGTGCTGGTTCAGATTTGTAGAATGCACATAGACTATATCTTTATAGCTTGGTTGCTGGTAAGCTGCATCTATGTATCCATCATACAAATCCTGGTAATGCTTTTGATTGTATTCATACACACTGCTTTCTTTTAATTTTGGCTCGACGTAAGGCATGCTTTCATAATCTGTTGAATTGTCTTTCACATAGTGCGAGAGCAAATCAATATAAGTAGAGTTGTTGATAGTAGAAGTGCTCCTTTGCTTCTTTAGCGAAATTTCTTTATCTATACAAAATGGTCCTGGTAGTTCAATCACCCTTGGTGTATGTCGAATCGGAGGAAGGGAATCCACGATAGATAGACGGTGGTATTTGGCTACTATTATGGCGAGGGTAACTAGAATAAATATTACAAGGACAATGAACAGCACTAGCACAAGCATGGGAAACTTTTTCCAAATTCTTGAAACTCTATCAAACACGTGTGGCTAAATGGTAAATCAAGGTATCACGTGATATCAGCTTTTACACAACTTGATTTTTACAAAAGATATGATCTATGAACCTTTAATAAAGTTGCATTTATAAATCCAAAGTTGTTTTTAATTTTTCCACCATAATTGATAAAAGTCACATGATTTCAATCAACTGACAGTGACAATGAGTGATCAAGCCCATTTGACTTTCCACGAAATAATGAAAACCAAAGTAATCAAGAACAACACATTACTACGTCTAACACTCTGTTTTGCAATCCTGTTTCTGAATTATCGATACTGGACGGGCAAGAAACATTTCCCGCTGGTGTGCAAACTCTTTGGATTGAAATGTCCTTTGTTTCTAGTTCAAGGACAAGTACATGAAGGATATGAAGGAGTTGTGGATCAATTTAAACTGAATTTTGAAGAAGGACTGGAAATTGGCGCAAGATTTACGGCTTTTCACAAAGACAAGAAAGTAGTTGATATATACTCGGGATACCATGATAGATTCTTCAACAAACCATACACAGATAATTCGCTCCAATTAGTGTTTAGTAGCTCAAAATTTGTGGAAGGGGTTGTGGTAGCTTATTTGGTGGACAAAAAAATCTTGGATTATGATATGAAAATAAGCTCAGTATGGCCGGAATTTGGCAATGGAAACAAGGAGAATGTTACATTAAAGGATTTGCTAGGCCACCGAGGAGGAGTCACCTGGCTAGATAAACAACCTACTCTTTCTGACATTGGAAACTTGGACCGTATGGCTAATATACTAGCAAGCCAAAAGCACAATTTTAACGGTACAAAAACACAAGGATACCATGCAGTAACACGTGGTTGGTACCTGAATGAAATTGTCAGAAGAACTACCAACAAGTCAATGGGAGACTTGATAAAACAAGAAATTATGCCATTACTAGATATAGAATATTACTTGAATACCCCTGAAAATGTTGAATTTAGAGTATCGCCATTACTTGGAAATCCAGCATTAAGAACTATTGCGAATTTAATACTACCAGACAAATACAAATCAGAACCACTACCGCAAGGATTTAAAGCTCTCTTGGATAGGAAATCCATAGGATTCAAAGCGCTGAATTCATCCCCAAAGCAAATTGTTCCATTCCCTCATTCACACAACCGAAAACAAATATGGCGAAGTGAAAGCCCTTCTTTCTCTGGAATCACAAATTCATTTTCAGTAATTGTTTCTAATATAGTTGGCTAAATTAGCTGCAATGATGGCGAATAACGGCACAATTGAAAACATTCAACTAATTTCACCAGAGACTATTCTTCAATCTTTATATCCGCAAGAATGGATGCAAGATACAGTAGTAACGAGAAACGTTACTTTTTCTAATGGTGGGTTTGGACTGGATTTTGTATTTCCAGGCAGCGAAAAGTACAAGTGGGTTGGATGGGGTGGAATTGGTGGATCGATGGTATGGTTCAATCCTGAAAAGCAATTGGCATTCTCTTATGTTATGAATGCTTGTTCGTTTGCTGGAATAGGAGATAAGCGCAGTTGGCGGCTGGTTTCTGCTTTTGTAAAGGCAGTTGAACAGCAATCATAATACCCTATTTATTATAAAGTAATTTTCAGTTTAGACTTTTTCATATTGTGAAGCAACCATCTACCGTTTGGAAGTACAGATTCTTGCAAGGATTCA
>JADIIY010000053.1:0-84884 GCA_027604245.1 Boothiomyces sp. JEL0838
GAGTATGAATTGGTTTTTTGTATAATCTGAAATAAAAAATATATAGTCTGATATATTAAGAGTATGAATTGGTTTTTGTCTCTATCAGTTTCGCAAGCTCCGCCGACAGCAAGTCTCCACCCAGCGCATCCAGATCTCTCATTACTGGGGCTACAGCAAGCTTCCACAACTTTGCATCCAGCTTGTTCACCAATTCAAAGTACGCATCAGAGTTTGTATTCGGTTTCAGCTTTTCATAAGTGATTTCCAGTATATCCGCAACAGTCCTAAATACATGAATAAAGTCCAGATTAAACGGCTACATTAATCAATAGTAACTGGTGCTCGCACGTCCAACAGCAACGAACTCTCCATAAAATTCGTATCTGGTCTAGCTCTAGATAACCTAGAAAATACTCGTGATACTGCGCTCTGACTGTATTAGTATAATCCACCTTTGCTCGGAAATAAACATTTCGTATTCACTGAATTAATCAAACAAACCTAATTAGGGTATCTACAGCTTTTGAAAATCCAATTGGTTCTGTAATCCTTGCTAGCGTACCTAGAGATAATCCAAGCTGAAACAACTGCTCACTTCTGGTATCAAGTACTTTTACCGCTTGTATCCGATTGGTGCAGAATACATTTCGTACAGCTTTCCCAGCGGTATTTTTACAGTTCCCAAGTATCTCCCGTGACCGTCGAATATTCTAGACAAGTATTTGAGTGTAATTATTCGTTGTTCGATCAAGGCGTTTATTTGGGTTGAATTTTGGGTTTCAGCCATTTGGTGAAAAATTGACACGGAGAATGCTGAGCCAAGCGGTCATTCAACGCAAAGTCTTGGATACAATTTAATAGTGCGATGCGGTAATGTTCTAGTCGAGAGACCCTTCTTATCTGGTGTTCCTGGAGATGATAACTGATATCTCTGATATGTTATCAAACAGAACAAGAGGATCTCATCTAACAGCGTTTCTCAGCACGGACGAATATTTCCAGTGCTAATTTACATAAACATCCCTACATGTCAAGCGCCTTGAAAACAATAACGTGACATCACCATTCTTTGTTAGCAAGTCAACAAATAACTTGGTTAGAATTAGTGTCCAATGTCCAAATCACCTTTATCAGCGATAGAATCTATCGTATATTGGAGGAATTACAAAGTGCATGGCAAAGTTATCGAAGCGAAATATTTGGAAGAAGTAAAAGCTGGTATTTCAATAGTAATGACAGACCCTGCAAAATCATACTATTGCACAGTTAGGCTAGACAATCAATCGACGAATCAAACAGTTACGCAGACAATTGGGTTTTCAGAGTCGTTGTTTTGGGTACAAAAGACTAATACCAGGCAGAGGATTTCAGTTTTGAAAATCAGATTGGGTTTAAAGAAATCAAATTTATCATATGGGAAGAAGATAGGAGTAGAGGATTGTGCGAGACTACACCCATTGGAAAGGTTGGGTATTTTTGACAGCAGGTGGTTATTCCCCGTCCTTTTATAAAGTCTGCTGAAGAGCAGTGGTTTATGGTCAAACAAGCAGACACAGAATGGCTTGGTAATATGAATTAATCATAGATGTGGGGCAGTTATTGATCAGGATAAAGTATAATTGACTAATACAGACATTTTCCACCAAAACCAAAACGAAAGGTTCACGGATTTGCGGTAATGATTAAAAAAGGAAAGGATTTGATGAAAAAAGGAATCTCTGGTTATTTTGTTCTAACAGCAGATTTGCCAAACCCATATGTTGTGATTCACATGTTTCCGGATCCTGATGCGATAACTACTCAGCATACACATTTTCAACCTCGCACCAGAGATCCTTCATACGCAGAAACATTCTTTTTGTAACATTTTTTAACTCAGTACATGTAACGCGAACCAAGATGTTTTGAGCAAGGAAATTCATTGTTCAGTATGGAGTCAGGAAGGACTGAATGAAATAGTCCCACCAAACTTTATTGGCCATGTAACTATTCCACTAGCACCTGTAATAGCAAAGAAACAAACCAACAGATGGTATGCGCTCAACCCTCTGGATCTGGAAAATGGTACGGTGTAGCTAACAAGAACTTCCAGCCAAAAGCTCAAAAAATAGAAAAAAGTCGGTCACTGAAGGTGAAAAACGATCACGGCCCAGAGAATTTGTAAAGAGCTTGCACGATAAAGAAGAGACGATTCCGCAAACGCAAAAACCTCATCATTTTGTAGAAAAAACATTTGCCCTGCATTCGTGCTCGCATTGCAGCAATACCATGATCGGAACCCATCTTTCTTGTACCGAATGTGGAGCTGGGTGCCATCAAAAATGCAAAGATAGTCTCGCCCCAACATGCGGGGGATTAGGGGCATTGAGACTGAAAATTGAAATAACGGTAAGTGCATATTAAGATAGAAAACGCTTATATTACCATACGAAAACTATGATAACATGATTTTGTTGTTGAGTGAAAACGACTACCAAATCCTAATTTATCTTGGAAAAGTAAGTCCATCCAGAGAGGAAGCAGCTAAATGTCTGGTAAGTTTATTTTTATCAGATTAAATTGTATGATGAAGATTTTCATGAACTAGTGAAATCAATCATAAAGCAAGAAATTGAACAATCAGGTAACCAAAAGATAATATAGATGATGCCAAGACCCTCTTCAGAGCTAACTCTATGGCATCAAAAGCCCTCGACGTGTATATGAAGTTTGTAGCTACAGGTTAGTTTCAATTTACCTAGACTTTCTACGTTCTACTTTGGAAGATGTACTGAGAGCGATAATCATGTCCAAATTACCTGTTGAAGTAGCCCATCTTTAATTTAGCTTGATCCAACACGATTTGAAAAAGTAGTGGAAAAGACAGAAAAATCAGATAAAGCAGATCGAGTCGACAGCAAAAAGAGGGGAGTGCAAGAAAAAGAAAAAGAAAAGGAGAACGACCCAGAAGTAAATGCTGCCAACTTGATTAAATTGAATACCATTATCACGGAAAGGATCTTTTCCTCTGCATCTAAAATGCCAAGGTTGATTGAAACTAATTGCAGTACACTCAAGGATATCTTTTACCTTATTCAATCAACAGTTGCCAAAAAGTTCCCAGGGAATGACATTGTCCCATATACATCCGTTAGTGGGTTCATATTTCTAAGGTTTTTCGCTCCAGCAATTCTTGGACCTTCATTATTTGGATTGAAAGTTGGAATACTTGACCCTCCCTCATCTAGAAAATTACTATTAATAGCCAAAACATTGCAGAATCTGTCGAATTTAGTAGAATTTGGTCAAAAGGAGCCTTTCATGGAACCAATGAATGCATTCATCACTGGCAAGATCTCTGATATGAAGAAATTCATTGATCAGATATCAGTTGAAGATAAAACACCTCCAGAGAGCAAAGATTACTCTAGCGAAGTATTAGCAAAAGAGGCTGCTGAATTGCATGTAATTCTATCACAAGCAATGGAGAAAATGCAATCAATTGAACCAAAGTGTACTCTACTTGGAAAGTTGCAAGAAGAAATTAGTGCAATAGATGCAAAATTGAAATTGGCCGAAGATAAAGAAAAGACTATAAAATACGATGTCGCACAGGATATGGGTATAGATGAAGTGGACAAAGATGCCCCATCAATGGAAATGGGTAAAATTGAAACAACGGATGAAAAGAAAATCATGAGAATGCTAACCAGATGTCCATCTACAGATTCTCTTGATTCTTCAAGCCCAGGCGAGCGGGTATCTATAGGGGGATATAAAAACTCGTCTGAAGTAAGAGAATCGATGATAAGATCACCTTTGTACTCTCAGCCTGTACTCCCTGTTACTTTTGTATCTGGAGAAAGCTCCAATTCATTGGTGTGTTTTTGTTAATATAGATTCCATCAATCAACCACCAACCACCATCAAATGAACCATCTCCTGCCACATTAGGGCCTGCATTTACCGTAGCGTAATCATGATTTAATTTAGTGTTGATGCCGATGAAGATTCTCAACCACTCGAAGAGCTCGCAGGCCCACCAATCAGAAAGAGAGGTACAACCAGAAATAGAGGAATAAGTTTCAGAGATGGTCCTAGAGATCAAGAGGTGAAAAAGGAGGACAAGAAAGAAGACCTAAAGAAAGAAGATACATTAAAGTCTAATCCATCGACCGGCTCTATAGGCGGAAGACGACAGAGCACCTTTTTTGGAATTGGAGCAAGTTCAGAAAAAGCAGAAAAATCCTCCTCAAGTCCAATTTTACTACGAAGACAAAGTACTTTGCTTACTCCAGATATGGATGTATGTCAATGCAGAAGCGATTCGAAAACTGAAAGAGAAAAGGGTAAGACCGCCAAGGAAGAAAACGCAACGTGTCCAAACTGTGGTAAACCTCAAGGTGGAAAATCAAATCAATTCCTCAAAAGAATGTCATTCAGAGTTCGTATGCGATCGGGTACCAATTTGGGAGCACAGCCTGTACTTAACATCTGTGCCAAATGCAACAAGGAATATTCAGAAGGCGATGGCCCAATAATTGTAGAAAACAGATCGTACCATCAAAGCTGTCTAGTATGCTCACTTTGTAAAACTGTGATTTCCGAATCAATCTTTTCTTTAAAAGATGATATTGTATGTAAAGGCTGTTACTTTATTGAAGCTCATTTAATCTGCCACGAATGCACCAGACCAATTTTGAAAGAATACATTATAATAGATGGTAAAAAATTCCACGCTAGTTGCAAGACTTGCAATGTAAGTTGAATATAACAATAGGCATGCAACAAACCACTTCACGGGAAAGAGTATGCCCTATTTGGCAATGCAGTATTTTGCAGCGACCACAAGGATGTCACTTGCTATGGCTGCCAGAAGCGAATTGAAGGGCAGTTAGTAGAGGTAACTTTGATTTTAAATCAGACAAATGGTAGATTTTATCATCCTAATCACTTTATATGCTATGGTTGTGGAAAAGATTTGAATTGCTGTGTATTTTATGAACATAATCTCCAATCTTATTGCCAACAATGTTTGGTATCGTTTGATGACTCTAATGTTGGATCTCAAGATGAATTACAAGTATCGAATTAAAAACTATTTATTTCATAGAATTGATTTAACATATTTTGCAATATCAATGGTTTCAGCCATAGCACCATTGCCCATATCCCCACAAGCGAGCAGCTTCGGGATGGGATCAACGATTTCCAAATATCCCCATTGCTTTATAGTTTCTAATTGACTATTGGTGATGGGATGATCCCACATTGCAGTATTCATTGCAGGACAAAAAACTACCTTTTTCCCGCTTTTGATATCCCATGCACGAAGAACGCAAGTAAGTAAATTATCGCACAATCCATTTGCTACTTTAGCGATTGTATTCGCATCCATTGGAGCAATTAAAAATACATCCGCCCAATTCCGTAGCTTGAGTCAAACAAAAATTACATCTATATGTAGAACTGGATCCCCTCTCTTGTATTCCTTCCATTCATCCTCATCATACAATATTTCCTCCTTTATTTCTTTTGGATTAAAAAAGTTTAATGCGGCTTTTGTAGTAACTATTTTCAAATCTAGTCCTCCCTCATACACTTGCTTTAGATCGCGGATTAAATTGTAAATTTTGATTGTTGCTACCGACCCAGTTAGACCAATTAAGATCCTCTTTTTTGGATTTTCAATTTTATCTGTAGCTAATATATGCTGTGGATCCTTACTATGTGTCTGTAGATCTTGTATCATCATTCTGCCCTTTATTGGGTATCCTTTGGTGAAAGCAGACCTAAAATGTGCCAATTCACAATTGGAGCAGTAAATCAAATCTTTGTCTGAATCATATCTGCATTAGCAACCGCCACCTTATCCAATTGAACTGTTCCGTCCAGCTATTTTGGAATCCGTTTTTCGAGATTTTCATGATTTGTAAACTTTTGTTTATCCGCAAAGTTTTGAATTCAACTTTGGCTTTCACTAGCGGGCAATTCTGTCAGGTGTTAACAACACCTCTTGTCATTGTAATGTATTCCAAAGCTAGCTCAGCCTAATTGACCGCAATGTCCTTTAATCTGGCATCTTTTGTGACCTAAATCAAATGGGCTCTACTTGCCCGGTTACCGCTTCTTTAGTGAACTACTGACCGTTCCTTTTTAGGAGTGATTGATGAACGCGGGCTGGTATTTAAGCAGCTGCCAGAATACAAGAGCTAATGTTCAAGAATACATTAGTTGCTGCTTTATTTAGCTCTGCGGTAGCCATCGACTGGACTCGCGATAAAAATGGAGATTGGGCTCACGACTGTGATTTTCCTGGGAGAGATATCGCAAGCGGACGCACCACTGGAGAGCTTTGTTCTGCATTCTGTCAATCAGTCAAAGGGTGTACCCAGTATGCCTACTTGAATGGAATTTGCTGGGCCAAGAATGGAAACTTGGGAAGAGAAAATGCGGTTGTCAAAAAAGGGGTAACGTGTGGAATAAACAATCCACCAAGCAATCCGTCTTGTGGATGTGCTGCTGGCCAATGCATGTCTCAATGGGGCTACTGTGGAACTACTGCAGATTACTGTGGTGTTGGTTGTAAATGTGGTAACTGCCTCACCAGCCTTACTCCTCCTGCTAACCCAATACCACCAACTCCCGTAACACCAATCCCACCTGCCAATCCGCAACCAAATACCGTCAATCCCCCTTCCAGTGGTTCATTGTTTGGCTTTTCCGCCGATACCTACTTGAATGCGATTAAATCCCTGAATCCATCAGTTGGTAGAGACGTAGCTCAGGCATTGTTTGATCAAGTTCAAAAACACAAAGATCTATTCCCAAAGCCGTTACACATTGCAATGTTGCTGGCTCACATTATGCAAGAAACATCATTTTCTGCAGTTAGAGAATATTGTGCACAAGATGGAACTTGCTTGAACATTCCAGCGTCGCGTTATCAACCATACATTGGAAGAGGATACATGCAATTGACTGGACAGGCAAACTATAATAGATTCCAGCAATTTGCTGGAATTGATGTTACTTCCAGCTGCGGTATTACTTCAGGTGCTTGCGACAAATTGGCTTCTGATATCAATCTCAATTGGTCGAGTTCCATGTTTGTTTGGAGTTGGAGTATAACTGACCCACATGTACAACAAGGATACTTTGGATACTCTTTACAAATCCAGAACGGAGCTTATGAATGCAGCAATGGGCAGTTTGCTTCCAATTTACAAGCTGGCCAAACTAGATTAAAGTACTACCACACCGTATTGGCTACATTGGGCTTGCCTGCTGATCAATTTGGCCTTCAAGGCTGTCAGTAGTTACAAAATAAATAAATTAGAGATTCGAATTTCTAGTGTGTTGAAGATTATAGTTCTCTAACACGGATTCTCTATTTCACCATTACTATTCGATCCGACTTTGGCCAATTTGAATTTGTTTGGATTGCGGGTATAAGCTTGAGTCTATGCAGTAGTCTTCGCCTCAATATAATTACCATACTTTAGTGAATCAAAAGAGTTGAAGCACAGCACGCAATATCAAGATAATTGTCCAACACAAATGAATGTGTACAACTTTTTAATCTAATACATTAACCATTCATGGTGAGTAATTGCGGAGAGTCTTCTGACTTCCGCATGACCGTTGACTAATTTTCAAAAAAATTGCGGGGCGGAAGTATAAAACCCGCAAAGTTAAAAAAAATTAAAAAATGATGGATATCACTATTTTACTGGTAATTCTAGGAGGAATTCTCATAGCTGTTCAAAACGCCCAAAACAGTACTTTGGGGAGCCAAACTACTTTTCCAGTTGCCGCTACTTTTATCAGTGTCTTTGATTTGATTTTGGCCCTGACTGTCTGGTTATGCTATTCACCCTCAGCAAACTATGATTTGAATGAAATTCCATGGTACGCTTGGCTTGGCGGTTCGCTCAACATGCTGCTCATAATTACAGTTGCAATGTCCGTTTCCAAACTGGGCCTGCAAATAGTCAATTGTTGCTTGGTATCCATGCAAATGATAACTTCCGTATTGCTAGACAATTATGGAATAATGGTGGAGCAAAGGCAAGCTACCTTCTTGCGAATTGTTGGGCTGTTCCTGTCAATACTTGCAATCATACTGGTGTCATTTGATTTTGACAAAAAGAAATACAATGATATAGAAAAACAAGTGCCTAAGCATCGCAAAAAAGTGGATATGTATTGGTTTGCAATGTTTGTTTGCGCTTTAATGTCTGGTGTAGCAATTTCACTATCAGGTGGTATGCTGACAAAGTATGCAATGTATACATCAGGTTTATTTAGCACTGTGATGGGTATCGCTACTGGATTGATTCCAATAATTCTGATTTTCCTAGTTGATTTTTTCTGGAATGGAAATCGGGTAAGTATCAAAGATTTAAAGAGCGTTCCATGGTGGGCATACACTGGGTGCATATTCAATACCTACTACGCTATCATAGTCGCCTTTTTGGTATCCAGATTCGGAGCATCTACATTTTTTGGTATTAGCGTTGTTGCCCAGATTCCAACTGGACTAATATGCGATCACTATGGCTTATTTGGACTGCAGAAAAAGAAGATTAGACTGTCGCAATTTATTGGTGCGATATTAATGGTAGTCTCAATAATATTAGTGTCGGTTTATTGAATTAATATAACTTAATCATTGTTAAAGAAATCCCAAAGTTTACCAAGTAGATTCGTTCCTTCTTCAGAGGCAGACTCAAAGCCTTCGCTAGCAATGTTTGCTTGCTCATCAGACAAGAATGCATCATCTCCCCATTGATTTTTACCATCTCCAAAGGGAGTTGAACCCATATTTGGGACATTGGATGTCATATCAGGGGTAGATCCAATATTAGGAATTCCTGCACCAGTTTCAAGTGGTATATGAGCTACATTGGGGATACCTGAGCCAACGTCTGGCCCTGGTACTGGAGTTGCTACTGGAGGTGGAGGTGTGCCCGCTTCGCCAGTAGCTACCATTGGAATCATCCCAGGACTGTGTGTATTGCTATGTCTGCTGAAGTAATCAATATCAATCGACATTGCGCACGCCAATAATACTGCTCTCTGATCAAGTGAAATCTTGGCCAAAGTGTCCATTGTGGCATCATAGTGGACGATATACTTTCCCATGTCTGTAAATATCTATAAATAAGATCGTATCTTACCTCTTTCATAAAACCCATAAAGTTTCTGTTGATATCTGATATCTTGTGCTCTTCATTATCTCTAGCTTCAAAATCCCACGCCCATAGTCCCATATCTGGTTATAACAAGCTTACCTATTCTTGCAAACTGCTCGTTTTGTACAAACAAGTCATATCTCCTTCTCCACAAGTGCCAATCAGATTTCACAAACCCAATCTCCTCATCCTTGTAGTAAATCTTTATTGTAGAGTTCAAAAACCACTTGAATGGTCGCTTTATCCTGACATTAAAGTGTCAATACCTGAATAACAGATTTCCATTCAAGTCCAGCAAATCTGCGTTATACTCTCTCCTGGTACGGAACAATTGTCTTAATATCGCTGATTTAAAAGTGCTTTCTTCTTCGCAAATTATCCCCACATTCTGGCCATCAATTGTGTTCAATGAGTACTTGTTTGCCTGTTCATATCCCAAAATCACATTCATGATCTCCAATTGTCTTCCAACCACCAGGCAATTATGTTTGAATATGAATGACTCTGGAGATTCTCTAGGAATAATTGTCTTTACATCTGGTAATTCTACTGGTCTCAAGTAATTGCTTGGCAATTCTGCTGGTAGTTGTGGTTCTGCTGGCTGCACAAGACTAGTTTGCAAAGTAGATTCAACCGCAGGCCGTTTAATTATCGGTTTCTTGATTACTCTTCTTGAAGTGAAAAATCGTAACTGAGTAATGAATCGATTCATAAAGAATTTTTCCTGCTGTTCAAGATGTGGCTGAGATGGTGAATCATCAAGATACTCTTTATTCTAAAATGTATAGCAAAATAGCAACAAGGGCTGCTGCATGCGATAAGCCATGGAACTCGCTTGCTGATGCTGTTGCGGTGTGTGTTGCAGCAGTTGTCGTGGTAGTAGTAGTTTGGGCAAAGAATGGCATTGGTGGTATAGTTGTAGCAGCAACGACGGGCTTGACTGTAGTGGTTGGGAAAGTAGCTGCTTTAGTAGGAGCAGCCATTTTTTCTCCCTTCATTCCAAAGGTTTTCGCGTAAGCAGTAATCAATTCCAATGCATTCAATTGGTAGTGCACGCTTGTTTCCTTCTTGTTTGTATACCATAGATTGCCACAGTTTAATTGAGAATCACAAGTGTTCAGCATGCCTTTAATGGTATTTGCCAACATACTCTTGATTTCAGATTTAATTTGAGCATTGGTGGAATACATGTACAAATCACCGATTCCTCGAATGAAAATTCCTTTGAAGCTCACATGCCCGTATTCACAATTTGGTTCACATTCATCAGCGATGACACCATTTCGCGAAAAGTATGATATTGCTTTTCGGTATACCGCTTCGGCTTCACCCATGTAACTCTGATCACCTGTTGCGCTAGCCAAATGAACCAAACCAGATAGAACCATACCGTTTAGATACGAATGCTGTTTAGCAACCATTCCACAATTCAAGTTTTTGTTGATACCATCGTAAATTGTGTAATCTGATTGAATCAAACGAACTTTAAGCCAAGCCAGTAATTGTTTGGAGATGCTCAAATATTTAGCATCCTTTGTAATTTGATAAAGCCTGGCACCAAACATCATTTCCTGCGCATTGGTAATAGTTGACTTGTAACCGTACTTTGATGATGATTTATCTCTAGCCCACATAATCCCGCCTGAACATGAGTTGTCCCAGAATGAATACACCTGGTTGAACGTGGTGGTGGTTAAATTCAAAAAAGTTACTCCGCCAGGCATTTTAACGTTGCCAAACATTTCAGTGCCAGTTAAACTACCCATTGCCCACCATAATATATCATCATTCCATCTTCCAAGCCATACACTACCTTCATTTTCGTCTGCAGTGAGGAAAGACCCAACTGCTCCTTCTGAAGCAAGTGTGAGCGCATTGACTACAGTGGTGCTAAATGTTGCATTTCCGCTGGTTTTGATATACTCCATCATCGCACCCCACATTACCCCGCCTTCATACCAAGGAAAGTCTCCCAAATCAGGGATAACACCATTGGGATTTGGAGTGTAGTATGTCATTAAATTTGCCGCAATTTGTTCGTTAGCCTGTCTAACTGCTTGTTCGTTATTCAAATCCAGTGCATTTGCTAGTGAGAATAGAAACTGAACGAATCCGAGCATTTGCAAAAGAATTTGTTTGACTTTTGCGGTTGAGCACACGACAATGAGCCCACGAGCCTTTGAGAATCATTTTGAGATATTTGGTTGTATTCAAGTTAGAGCACATGGACCTCATCTCGGAACAATTCGCTTTCAACTGCTAATTGTACATCTTGATTGGAGCTGCCATTATTTAAACTAGTGAAACGCCTTGTAGTCTCATATCTAAATTTATTCTAATTTCATTGACAGCCCTGTAGTCCAAATTGGTCAAGAGGCAATCCAAGGACAGATAGCACGGTGTGGTAATATTTCAACCTAGTCTGGCCAGCTTGTAGATTGGACCCACCGCCGCATTCAAATCCACCATTTTGGATCTTTACCGAGTACCCAAAGTAGCCTTCAGCAACGTGTGGGTCAGCAATACTCCAAGACCAAATAAACATGGAACTAATCCAGTTTAAGTTGATATCAGTCGCAAGTTTATCACAAGCGCCAGAAGTGATTCCACAACTAGAAGTGACATCCGTTCCTGAGAATTGTTGGAAGCGATTGTAATTATCAACGCCTGTCAACTGCATATACCCTTAGATTAGAAGAAACTTACCTCTGCCAATGTAAGGTTCATAAGTGGATGCCGGATAATTAAAACAAGTGTTGTCTTGGGCACACCATTCACGAACATAGGTAAATGCTGTTTCTTGCATAATATGTGCCATTAACATAGCAATGTGAAGCGCCTTTGGAAACAGGTTTGTATGACTTTGAACTTGGTTATAGAAAGCCTGGGCTACACTCTTATCAACAGCACCGTTTAACGATTTCATTGCATTCCAATAGGTATCTACGGAATATCCATAAAGCCCGTTTCCATTTGGTGGAGGAGGTGGAGGATTCGCTGGAGGAGTGTTTGAGCCAGTTCCAAAGCAGCTACCACATTTACAACCAGAACCGCAATAGTCCCCAGTAGTGCCGCAGTATCCCCATTGCGACATGCATTCTCCAGCAGCACATCCACAAGCGTCATCTACGGCTTTTGGTGGATTATTAATTCCACAGATCACACCACTCTTTGCTACAGCATCGTTTCTTCCCAGATTCCCATTCTTTGCCCAACAAATACCATTGTAATAAGCGTATTGAGTGCACCCGCTAACAGAACGACAAAAGGCAGAACAAAGCTCTCCAGATGTTTGCTTGTTAGCAATATCTCTTCCAAGAAAATCACAGTCGCGGGCCCAATCTCCATTCTGGTCTCTGGTCCACTCAATTGCCAACACGTAGCCCATCAAAGTAGCAGAAATGATTTTCTTGAACATTGGTCCTGCATTTTCGATTTGTTGGTAAAATATATCTTTTCTGCTCACCAATCGATTTTCCAAATTGAGCAGTGGTCATTCCACTAAAAGAGGCGGTGTAAGTGATTTTGGTTGATACTTTGGCTATATTGGGATGGAGCATGTGTTAATAAGAAGCAGTGCAAGGGAAGCCGATTGAGCCAATGACCGTCTTGTACAAGGATGGTAATTAATGTAACGCGATTAGAACTCTAACTCTTTATTCAATAGTCCATTATTGGCAACCTTGCAAACCAAATTGATCTCCAGGTAAACCAAGTGCAGAAAGAGCAGTGTGGTAGTATTGTAATCTGTTTTGTCCAGCTTTCAGGTTATCATGGAATTGACCATCACTGCATTCATAATCACCATTTTGGATTTCTACTGATTTGCCAAAGTAACCTTGCTGTACTTGAGGGTCAGAAATACTCCAACTCCATACAAACATGGAACTGATCCAGTTGAGGTTGATATCAGTAGCGACTTTGTCACAAGCACCCCAAGTAATTCCGCAAGATGAAGTGACATCAATACCCGAGAATTGTTGTAATTTACCATAGTTTTCTTGGCCAGTGATTTGCATGTACCCCCTTCCAATGTAAGGCTGATATCTTGATGCTGGGATTTGGTTGCAGGTGTTATCCTGTGCGCATTCTTCCCTGAGATCAGTAAAAGAAGTTTCTTGCATTATATGAGCGAGTAGCATGGCGATATGGAGTGGTTTAGGGAACAGGCTTGAGTGAGATTGGACTTGATCATACAAAGCTTGAGCTACACTGCGATCAACACCACTGTTCAAAGACTTTATGGCATTCCAGTAACTGTCAACAGTAAACCCATACAAGCCGTTTCCTGATGGCGGGTTTGGTGTATTCCCAAAGCAAGAACCACATTTGCAACCAGTGCCACAATAATCAGCAGTTGTACCACAGTATCCCCATTGTGATAGACATTCACCTGGTCCACATGAGCAGCTTCCACCTGGTGGATTGTTGATTCCACAAGTTACACCTTGCTTGTTGATGGCATCATTTCTTCCTAATCCCCCAGATTTGGCATAGCAAACCCCTTGAAAGTAAGCATACTGGGTACAACCAGATACTGAACGGCAGAAAGCTGAACAAGATGGCCCATCAGTTTGCTTGTTTGCAATGTCGTTTCCAGGAAAGTCACAGTCGGAAGCCCAGTCGCCATTTTGATCACGGTTCCAATTAATGGCAGTAACAGAGGCAATGGCAATAGCAGCAACAAGTTTTTTAAGCATTAAAGTTGACTATCAAAGGAGATCCTTTATACTTGAAAACCCTTAATCACGCAGCCTCATATTGTTTTTCTAAATGGAGTTTTTCGGGACCCTCAGGGTTCAAAGTCCGAATTGTAGGGTTTCTCAAAGGGTCATCTCCGAACAATATCAATTAGGAATTCATCTCTGGTTGAATGTCCATGGCAGTCATTTTCAGCTATGATTTCCAAGGTTGTTCAAACCATTCGGATGCCATTGTAATTACCGGTAAGGTTATTAATACCGTCCGCGTTCTTTAGGCGATGGTGAATATTCATTCAAGACGCTGTGATTTTTTGTTTTCATGGATCTCCAATTATTTCTGGATTGCAATTTTCAAAAGACAACAAAATCAAAACTAATATTTCAAGGCCAGTGTTCGTTCTGTCTCGAGCCAACAGAAGTATTTCGGTTTCAACAGGGCTCGATTTTCAACATCAAGATTTACTCGAATTGCTTTGAACTGGATGATTTTTACATGATGAAAAAGTGTCGGATAATGAAGATGAAGAATGATGTTGCAATGTTCTGTTTCAAGAATGTGAATCTGTTAGTTTTTCCAAACAAGCAATTCTTTACCAGAAATACCAGTCCAGTATACCAGCTACAAACGCTCTTGGACTATTACTCGCTGGCCAAGGACTATGAGCCGGATCAGAATCTCGTAGATCAAAGCCAAAGTTCAGATATCCCGGTGGATCTAGCAGAGAATGAGCTGCATTCAACCAAAGGAGATCGATTATTTGCCTCAGAAGCAAGAGATAAAGAAACATTGAAAAGGAAATGGTCTGAAATAATCGATATGGCTCATGAATTGCGCAAGAAAGTTGGGAATCAACTTGACCCTGTAAATGATATCAATGAAATTGCGCAAAAAATTATTGAGCTCAAGTCAGTAAAGATTGGAAAAGATTCAATAGAGAATACCTTTTATTCGGTATTTTAAAAATGGTGTAGACAAAGGACGGAATTTTTATCCAATAAAGCTTGTAATTTAGTATAATTGAAAGTAATGATTTATTTAACGCTTTTTTCGTTCACCTACATCATCATCTTCATGCTTTCTCTTCCTATCTTCGTCCTTTGATTGAATATGGCTCTTCAAATGCTCATCTACTTTCTTTCGAACTTCCCTGTTGATTTTAAGTTGATCTGGAGCCAACTTTCGCTCGCAGCTAGGGCATCTATACCTCATTGAAGCATCCACTGGATCATAAAGTTCTTGCTGTGCGCCTAAATCAAATAAGAGTTACATTCATCACAAAAGTTTGTATTACAGCAAGGCGATGTAACACAATCCTTCAACAGCTTTTTGCAAATAAAGCAAGACAAGGAAGGTGGGACTGGTGCAGTATGATAAGCATCTCCAATGGATTTCAAAGTCTTGTTCTTTTGCTGAATCTTGTTCCATTTGTCTTCATTGAAAACTGGAACGACAAAATTACCATCAGTTGTTAACATCAATCCTCTTTCTACTGCTTCCTTGTTATCAACTGTTTGCAGAAAGGTGTTTGGAATACCTGTAGCTCTTTTGATTTTTGGCTTGTTGTCATAATTCGCATCACCAATCGTTGGGCAGACATTGATATAATGACCTTGGTTAACTACAAGCACCTTTTTCACCACATCTATAGCATGTATATCCAGGGGGTGGAGGTTTCTGTACCTCCATGTACATCATTGGATTCATTTTGCCTCTACCAGCGCCTATATTAGCATGCAAGGTACCTCCTAATATGAGAAATAATAACCTCCTAAATTAAATATGAATACCAGTACCTCCTCCCATAGGAGGTCTATAAACCGCTTTTGCCCTGATATTAGTAATGCTTACGTTGCCAATTTCTCTTGAGTGTCTTCCCATTGCTGAGCTTGCTGTTTAAACATTTGCTGAATTCCATCCATCTCATTTGTAGCTGTATTCGTGCCTGAACCCATAGGTCTAATGGGCATTTTGGGAATCGCCACTGGCTTCACTGCTTGTTTGGGTATTATCGGCGCAACTACACCTAGATATCTTTGAGCAGTTCCTTTTCCTGGTTTCGCTGCTGGCAGCCTGGAAGCCAGCACGGATGTGTTCCTCTGTATTATAGCTCCATCATCAGTGTATTCTAATATTAAGTACACATTATAAATATATATGCGGAATATATAACTGATTTTTATTAATACCTTCGTTTGTTTGCGCATTGAATACTGCCAAATCGAAATCAGTTCCTTTCCCCAGTTTCTTTTTGATCATGATGTCTCGTTTTAAATCGAATACTGAAATTCCTGATCCGTCGAATGTGCACGTATCGAAATTCTTTGCTGATTTGAACTGGTTAGGGTTGGCTTACTTTGTAGTAGACGATCGACATGATTTGAAAATGGGAAAAATTTAACTCTTGGAATTACAAATTGACTCTGCTGGTCGCGGTTAGGAGAAGCTTCTTGAAATGCTTTTATTATGCAGATTAGACCGAATCTGGAGCATTGTGGCTGGGGGCGGATATTGGAACTGTCAAACATACAAAGGCTCCACAAACATCCTTTTCCACGGTACAACTTTTTTGAAATGCAATCACCCAAATTAGGAGTCAAAAAGGGCAGGAATTCCTCAGTCGATTTCTCAAAAAAGCCTTTACCAAGTGGTCATCTATGGAAACACGATATCGGAACAAAATTTGGTTCTGCATCAGACATAAAGAATATCCAGAGCAATTTGATTAGACCGGCTTCTTCGAGCAATACGATTACAGGCGGATCCAGGGTGTTGTTTAAACAAGAAATCAGTACAGAGATCGAGCCAGCGGAGGATACTGATTTGCTAAGGTGGTTCGAGTTTCTCGAATCAGACAACAAAGACAAGCAGAAAGCAGAGTCTACAGCCTCTCCAAGGAACAGCGTAAAAGGAAAAAAGTCTTCGCTACCCAACATTACAAAATATGCCAGCTCCCGTTCCGAGTCAAATTCTGACCCAGATATTAGATACTCTCCCGCTTCGCCTTCCACATCAAAAAGCAAAAAGAGTAGAATCGACAAGGTGTTTAAATTCAATTTCTGGAAATCTCATCCTCACAAACCTGAAAAATCCCTGTCAAAGGAAAGTTGGGAAGAGTCTGATATCACACTGGCTTCATCCGAGCAGCAATTGAATATGATACATGAAGACCCTTCACCGCCACCTAGTGCTCCAATACGGTTCGTTCCAAGGATTGAAACACGCTCTAGACAAGCCAGGTCTGTGCCACCATTAACAAATGAAAAGAGGGAAGAAGTAAAAATGAGAATGGAGTCTCTGTACTCTTTTGAAGAAATCCTAAAGCAATTGCCAGTACCACCAACTGCTCAACTCCCTGAACCGCCAAAACCAGCCCTTTTACTAAGGGGAATGTCAAGGTCGCTTTCTAGGGAATTTGAAATTGAAAAATATGAACAAAAACGGATAGAACTGCCAACTATGCACGCCAGATCCCACACTAGGCAAATTGTTGAAACCACTAGGATTTATGCCAAAAAAGAAATTTCTTATACAATTCAAACTCCAAACGGCCAAGAAGAATCTCAGGGTAAAGTCAATCAATATTTGCTATTTCACAACCTTGGTGCTGGGGCTTATGGTCGTGTTGTTTTAGCTCGAGACGAAACTACGAATTACAATTACGCTTGCAAAATTATTTCAAAATCAAGGTTATTAAAGCAATTTAGATTTGTTCCTGGCGGTGAGGCTGCAGCAATGGAGCTCATTAAACGTGAAGTTGCTATTCTCAAAAAAGTATCCAATCACCCAAAAATCATTAGTCTGTACGAAGTACTGGATGACGCTAATGACGATAATCTGTATCTATGTAAGTGTGATTAATATAGTCTTTGAGCTATGCGAACGAGGACCTGTAATGGAAATGATTGTTGGGCAGAAAGTGCAGCCATTCAGCGAAGCGCAAGCTAGACAATATTTTAGGGATATTGTGCTTGGATTGGAATTTTGTAATTATTTTCTAAAATAGTGCATCATAAGAGGATTGTCCACTTGGATATTAAACCTGAAAATTTACTTGTTACTGCTAAAGGGAACGTGCTCATTGGCGATTTTGGAATTTCGAGAATGATGGAAGAAAAGAACGACAAAATGATGGTGGCTAACACTTCTCCGTTGTTCACTGCCCCATGTGTAATCAACCCATTGAAAAATAATGCCGGAAACGATGGCAGAAGAGTCGATATATGGGCACTTGGAGTTACTTTGTATTGCTTTGTCCACGGTTATTGTCCATTTGTGGATGATACTATTATTGGCGTTTATGAAAAGATAGTGAACGACCCAGTGATTTACTCTCCAATCATTTCAAAATCTTTGCGGGACTTGCTCGAAAGAATGCTAGAAAAGGATGAAACTCGCCGCATTTCAATCCAAAAGATAAAGACGCATCCTTGGGTAACTGAGAATGGAAAACACCCAATGATAACCACTGAAGAAAACTGCATGAGAGAGGACATCTCTGTTACAGATGAAGATATTGAAAGAGCCTTCAAGCCGGTGCAGTTTTCAGTATCGAGAGTAATTTTCTTTAATATTAGATGTTCAACAAATTTAGAAAGTCCAAGAAGGTAGAGAATTTGGCAGAACATTCCAGGAAAGGAGGACGTAGATCACTTGACAATAGTAATTAGTAAATAAAGTAATTAAAATTAATATAAATTTGGACTTGGACCGGTGCTTGGGGATCGGTCGCGATTAAAATTAAATGTGCAGAATCCAGCGATTCTGTAGCTTCATCAAAGGAGATGTTTTGAACGTTCCTGGCGGTCATCCAGGATCTATACTGAAATAGCTCGAATGGTGCTACAAGAAATTTCAACTTGCACAAGTTTGATTATCGAGGCTGGTGTACACTGACGCGTCATGGCATCTAATCAAAGAAATCATTGACCATTGAGCAAATAAATAAGGAAAAGTAACCGTAATCTTTCAATGAAAAATATTTTACTGCTTGCTCTACTTCAAGTTTGCTCATTTGCTGATATCGGAGCTGTGAACAAGGTAGTTGGATCGGCTTCCAGCAATTCCTTCCAGCTCAACCTTGTAGCAAACAATTCTGCATTCCTGTTTCAACAATATTCCAATTTTTCTGGCGGATCTACCTCAAAATTCACTGGCTATGTGACCACTATAAGCGATGTTAAACCAAAAATAACAGTTTCTGCTCAAGGAGTGACTATCAAGGAGGTTCACGGAAACCCTGGTAATGGACTTTCATTATCATTTGCTTTTGTTAGCGGTTCTGATGTTGGGAAAGGCAACTACATTGCTGATGCCGTTCTTTTCACTGTTCCAATCAATCTTTTCCCAGTTGGTAAAGGTAATTTGGAAGGAAATGTGACTGCCCCTACGCCTACAGTTTCCCCTCCACCAAGAGGCCAAGATCCTTTAACCCCTAAAAGCAAGTCGCCGTCAAAAACAATCAGCCAGTCTTCAATTCCTCAACCAACAGGCTACAAGGACCTTTTCAACGCTACCAAATTCTCTATTGATTTCAAGAAATTGACCATTCCAGCAGATTTGTTCCACGTTACTCCAAAAGGTGTAACTCCTCTAAAGCTCAACTTGACTGCAGACTTGTCCTTTAATGTCACTGTATTTTCAAAACATCTACTAATTAACGATACCACTACCATTTTGAATACTACGATACTCACTGATGTCTTTTATCGAAAGCTTACTGAACTGGCTAATTGTACCTGGTCTTACTCGTTCAGTTACGTCAGCCCACTGACCAAAAAGTTGGAAACTAAACAGTTACAGAGTTACTCTACGAAAGATGGCAGCTTTTCGCTCTGTTCGTTGGCACTCAAATCGATTTACTCTGAAACATTCACCTTGAAATATTGAATATGAAAATAAAATCATTTTAAATAACATTTTATTGCAATGATAGCAATGCAGCAATTAGTGCAAGTGATATTCCGTTGGTAACTGCAGAGTTGGCACTTCTAGTAGGTTGAGGACTGGAATTGCCGCTGTCTGATCCACCAGAACTGTTTGTGTTGGAACCAGACGAGGTTGTAGAGTTACTTCCACCTGAGGTATTTCCAGGGGTAGATGGAGAGCTTTGAGGCGAATTGCTTACTCCAGTAACACCAGAGACAGATTTGTGCATGTCCAAAACCTTTGTGTCAGAATCCATTCCCCAAATAGAGACACCACCTAATTTTTGATCCAAAGCATATTGCACTTTGACTTTGATGGTGTCTGGGTCTTCATAAGCAACCAACTGATCAGTGTTGTAAGTGAAATACTTGCAATCTCCTTTTGGATCTAAGCTAGTCTGTGGATTATTCTGCTGCAATAACTGAACAGTCTCAAAGTAAGCCATGTATCCCGGTTGCTGTGAACAAGGACCGGGATTTGCCAACTTTTGATTGCCAGTGAATGTATCAGCCAAGCCAAGCTGATTATTGCTAGGATTTTGGAGAACATAAGCTATTCCCCAGAAAGACATTCCAAGGTTGAATTTGCCAGGCTGATTTCCTGATTGGCCAACAAAGTATTTAACTGCTGCGTCGATATCATTCCCTGTGTTTCCTTTTCCTCTGAAAGGATCGTATAATGGGGCAGAGCACTGAGCAACAGAGAACCAAGTTCCTTGAATATTGTATGCCATGATATTGAACCAGTCCACGTACTGTATACTCTTATCTACTTGATAGTGACTCCCCCAGCCTGCACCTCCAGGTAGTGCAGCAGATAACCATAGTTTAGACTTTCCACTAGGAATCTGCTCTGCTTCAATAGCGTCGCGAAGCGCTTTCATACACAACACAAAGTTTGCAGGATCATTTGCAGTTCCCCCACGATTAGTATCTCCAGGGAATTCCCAATCAATGTCAATTCCGTCAAATCCGTATTTTCTTGTCCATTGCACAGTTGACGTTGCAAAAGTAGTTCTGGCAGAATCAGTTGCGCATGCTTTGGACATTGGACTAATATCCACAATATCTCCACCAAAAGTCATTCCAACTGACAATGATGGATAAGTCTTCTTCAATGCGAGCAAGTCGTTGTATTTCGCAATTTCTGCTGGTGTAGGGTCTCCAATTACTAAATTCGCATTAATTAATGGAGAGAATCCATAATTCAAGTGTGTGTAATATTGTGCAAATCCAGGAGTAGATGGAGTCCACATTGGGGACAATTGACAGGTTCCAGAACCTGTGGCCGTAAGCGACCAGTATCCCACCACTCTTGTGCATTCAACTTGCGATAAATATAACAGAAATCCAAGCATTTTGAGTTTCTAGTTTTACAGAGTTTCAAAATCATTTTCAGGCTTTTATTTCCACAAGTGGCTTGAAGGACGAGCCGAAAACTCAAAGAGAAAAAGCACAAAAAGAGTGCTTGTGGTCAGTGGATAACGCATTGTCATTACCCGTAAAGGTCCTCGGTCTTTCCTCTTGATCAAATGTTTCCGCAATTATATTCATGTGGAGGCTTATTTCCGTCAACTTTAAAGGAAGTTCACTAGTTCCAAATAACGGGCTTGCTATATGTTTCTCTTACCTGTACTACGCGAAACAACTTCTTTCATGATTACTAATACAATATACTACCAACAGTCAGGAGACGTTGCATCAAAATAATGTTGACTCAAGCCCTTAGGTGTCCGAAATTAATACTATTTAATTACTATTTATTTGAAGTTAATTAACATTACAATTAAGTGTGTCCATGATGAGCATGAGGATCGTAGTTGTAGTACGGAGAAGGATAGTAACTATGGACATAATACGGAGGATACGCAGGGTACACGTTTGGCGGAGGATAGTTTGGAACAGGAATAATTGCAGGGTAATCACCTCGGTATAATTGTGACGCAGAAACTTGCTCTGAATTCGACTCAACGTCAGAAATCTCAATTGGCCTTTCTCTTTCAGATCCAGGCAGTGAATCTTTCCTGTGATAACGATGATAATACACTGCCGGGGATAATTGATGATGTGAAACTTGAGTTCTTTCATATGGTCTTCTATAATAATCAGCATCTCTACCATGCTCGTCAATTGATGAGTCGCTGTAATCTGTTCTTTTCACCAATTTCCTAGATTTTTCAGGTGATTCTTGCTCCACAAAGTTTCTCTTTCGAATATTTTGTTCTGGCCGCGAATTAACATACCACGTTTTCAACTCCACAGGCTCATCTTTTTCCAAATTTTTAAGATTACTCGCTTCCTGATCATTAGAAGCTACTGATCTATAGTTTGGTTTGTAAGGCTGTGTCCCAAGGAACTTGGTGGGGTTGATTTCATCCACTAATGTTGAATTAGAAAGATTAGCCTTTGTTATTGTCGGTATGTCTTTTCTAATAGATTGAGCAGTTTCATTATGTACTTTACTTGCTTTTTCTTCAAGCTTCAATCGTTTTGAGCGAGGAGTAGGTGCACACAAATCACAGATAAAATCCAGCCCGTCATACAAAACACAGCTGTTGTGGTACCATTTGTTGCATTTTTCGCATTCAATCATTGGCTTCTTTTCGTCATAAACTGTTTGGCAGGTACATACAGGTTTTGTGAACGATATTATGGCATTTTCCAATTTACGAGTGACTGGCAATTGGACATTAAGTCTATATATCCTCCGCAACAAGTTTCTTAAATTTTCAACGGATGGTGAATTATTGATGTAGCGTTGGATACTAGACTCCCACTCCAGCAACTCTACAACACCTTTGGCCAGCTCTATCGAATGTTCACTGTGGAAATGATGGTGGATTACTTCATTTGCGAGCTTAACTAGCTTTTCTAGATGCACTTTCTTTTCCGGATTATAGCCTACTTCAATATCACAGCAAGGACAAACAAAATCATCTGTGGCATCTTTTTTGGTCAAACCCAAGCAAGATCCATGGTATAAATGTTGACATTCAGAGCATTTCACCTGTAATTAAACAATAGCTACTAAGAATCCTTTACCAGAGTGTGCCACACAAATACAATTAGCTGACTCGTCATTCACCACCTTCTTTAAACTATAGTTGAATTCCTTTAGCCAATCTTCCAATGATTCTTCATCCGGTAATTTAAGAAGTTTTTGGACTTTAATTAGCCAAGTGTCCGCTAAATTCAGAGCGTATTTCAAATCATTAATCCCAGGAATAACAGTATTGATAACTTGAGCTTGTTCAATCAAGTCATCAATTTCATCCAAGTCGTCCGCCTCCAACTCTGCCAATTGACTAAGAGTGAAAATCTTTGGTCTTTGAGCAAAAGTTTTCGCGTGTTCAATGATTTTATCTGCCTGTGTAATTTGAAGAGTCAATTTTTGAACAATCTTGGTAACTGCTGGGCATAAAGTTGATTTTTCAATCATATCATTGATCTGTTGAATCGAAGCAGAGGAAGACTTTAGAAGTTTGTTTGCTTCTGCCAACCAAGTCTCTCCTTCATCGACTAATTTCTCCATATCCTGAACAATTGTATGTTGTATATTCAGTTCTTTTGCGACACTCAAGACTCTTTGTACATCTTCCAACTCCACATGTTGTAAATCTGTCAAATTTGCATAGTTTCTTAGCCAATCTTGCTTTCGGTTTTCGATATCTATCTGCTTAAGTGCTGGAATATCAATATTCAACAGTAAGCCAGCTTCATAAAACTCTTTCAATTCTTTTGCGTTCTTTACATCCTTTGCGAGTAATTCGAGAGCTTCTTCTTCTACTTTCTTTGCCTGTCCAAGTAACTGTTCCACTGACTTTGATTCGGGTGCATCAAAAGGTAATATGTTGAACTTGTCAATCATAATTTCCAAATCCTCCATCGTATGAATAGAATCTGCAAATTTCGAGTTTCTCTTTGATCTTTGCAGTATCTTGGAAGCATCATCGCATAATTTCTGACATGCCTTTACAAAAACATTAAAATCATGAACAGCTTCAAACGAAGAAGTGATTTTCTCTCCTTCTTTTGCCAATTTGAGTAAATCTTTTAAAGGTGGACGGGGATTTTCGTCATACAGATCAATTACTTTTTGTTTCCATTGCCGAGGAATTTCAGAGTGATGGCTAACATCTTTGTAAATATTTTCCAACATCTCTTCAGTGTATCGTATTTGAAATACTCTCTCAGTTTCACGACAGGAACAGACCTGCAATTAGAAATTGTCACCTTTGCAAATGCATGTTTGGAACAAAGTACAACATTAGGATGATTTGGACATGTAATAGCAGACAGGAAACAGAACGCTTTGCACTCGAGACATTGATCTTTATCCTCGGCGAAAACAATGGGAGGAACTAACTTTTTTTCAATCTTCAATTCATTCAAGACATGGTTCCTCACTTCCTTTTCTTCTTTGATCATTACCTCTAATTCCGGTAAAACACTAATTTAATTTGTCAATTACGATAAGGCAATCTTGTCGTCTAATTTAGACTGGGCAGTGGTCAACACAAGCTCTTCATGTGAGAATACTGGCTGCTTTCCAAATTGAGAGTACAGCTTCACACACTCTCTTCCAAATGGAAGCCAGTCCAGAGGTGCAAAATTCACTGCTTCGCATATATTAAACTGGAATTATTGAATATTTACCCCATGATTGAATCCGGCGTGATATGCCCGAGGAAATGTAACGACGAAATCGCCTGGTCTCTGGTTGACTGTAAATACTTTAACTTTGTTTTCAACTAATACTTCAGGAGAGAGTAAAGTCGTTAGATGAAAAAGCAGATCTGGATTGCTTTCAAACAATTCTGGAACTTTTGCCTTCATGGTTTCCTCAAATTTGTCAGCGCTGGAAGCTGGGATTCCATACCAAGTTTTCGTTTCACCAACTAGGGTTAGGCTAAATTACTGTGGTTATAGTTGATGGAATAAGTGTAATGATCTTCAAAGTGCCAACAAAATGCGGAAAATACCATTCCAACATATACCCAGGGTATCATCATTCCAGAGATATCATTTGGAATATTTCCAAAGAGAGATCCAGGAAGAATAGCAAGATTATTCAAATTCCAAGCACATTTTGAGTATTTATCAAGAGGATGTCTTTCAATATTTGGAAATCCGCTTCCAAGTTCTGACGAGTGAATATCCGCCCCATATTCCACACTTACTTCTTCATAAGGAGAGCTGATCAGTCTCCAAAACTCCTTTTCACATAGTTCTTCTGATACTCTGTGACCAGGAATTTCGTATTTCTGTTTAAACCATCGATCTTTAAAATTGTCGGAATATTTTTGAAACTCTGCAAGGCTTCGCAATTCCGGTTTATCTACAAATCCATAATCATTTCCATGCTCTACAATACATTTTTTACATAGCCAAGTAGTTTCTGGTACTTCCGATAGCGGTTGTGTCAGACAGGTCAGATGGTACGCAGACTCGCACTCGTCACAGATAATGATGGTGCCACTTGTTTTTGTTTTGCTGCATTTCACACACACCTTTTGTAAGACGGTTTGTACCTCATTTCCTTTTGGGAACTCTATTTTCTTTACAACTTCAACTTTAGATGGCGATTGCTTCATTCTTTTCATAGACACTTCCTTCTTTGGAGTAGTCACTTCGCCTTCTTTAAAAAGTACTTACTTGCTTTCCTCGTTGATCTGCGCGGTCGACCTTCTTCTGGCTCTTTTTCCTCTGTGACTTTACTCTCAGCAGCCTGATTTTCTTCCGCTGTTACACTTTCCGAATTTAATTCCAAGAACTCTTCGTAGGGCACTATCCATTTCTGGTAGTTGTTTTTGAGTGCCATTGTGACGCCAGAGCTACTTATGAAACCCAGCTCTTTAGACACATCACTCCACTGCTTTTCCTCGTTTACCTATGTTAATAAACACTTGCTTTATCAAATCCACCTCTCAATGCAATCTTTTTGTTAAAATCGTCTTACTTGTTTTTTCAGCAGAAGCAAGTCCAGAGGTTGTTTGTTGATAAACGGTACTGTAAACTCTTCTCCGTTCTGGGAGTGGAATTTCTGCAACTTCTCGTAGTAGTGTAGTGAGTTGCGGCTGCTTCCATCCATTGAATTCAAATGCTGTATCCTGGTCCTGAACCAAAAGTTCTTTGTTAGATCGCCTACTTACTTCAGTGTCGATAGCAAACGTTGGATTCCAGCCTTCCGGAGGTACTATTTTGACAATTCCTGTCTTTTCTCCAATGTCTTTTATACTTTGAATGTATTTCATAGGGTCTATAAATTCCTTTGCCGTAGGATGAAACGTAGGAGCTTCTGGGATGTCAAACAGTCTCTTTGGCGACTTTCCTTGGAATGAAGTCCTCACGCTCCGTAAATCGAGCAGTGGTGCTTTCCCTTTCTGGTGGTGCATATTGTCAAAAAAGAGAGAATTTTTTAGGTGGACAAAGGATTCAGGTGATGCAAAATTACTAATAACATAGACAGCCCAGGAACAGATCTTATAGCTCCACCCGCCTACTATAGCTTTAGATTTTTCCTTTACCTTTTCTATGATAAAATACTCGCTCCTCAAATATTCGAACCTTTGAAGATATTCATCCAGATATTCAACATCAAGAACCATTAGTGCCAGATCATGGGTTGTTTTAGGATTTCGGCACTATGAGATCCATCCGGCATTTCGCGCTCAGTCCTCTATATCTTATCTTGCCACAATGTTACAGTGGAGGGATTCGTTGGTAGGACTGCCTAATGATGTTTGCACAAGTATCAAGTGCATATACTCTATAACTTGAGCTGCTGAAAGGCTAATCTTCTCAACATCTACTATACAGTGATTGTCTTACTATTTGCCAATAAGTTAATTTGTCAAACTCCCAGGGATAAATCTATAAGAAGTCAGACAGCGAACAGATCTCAAAGGCACTAAAGAATATCAATCCGAACCACTATCTACAGTTTCTGTTTGCACGAGGGAATTTTACCCGCAATTTGCTTGGTATTTTTTTCACCAGAAAAAAGTCCATGACTACAATAAATAAGCTCTTGGATACAATATACGAGAGCGCAAGAGAAAATGATCACATGATGAAAACGCTGGATACTTATATTTCCAACGTAACCGAACTCTATGTCAATAATCTTCAACGAAATGACCGCCATGAATTGGTAAACACTTTCAGACCGATCGATTCAGAAGACACCCGCATTCTCACAAAATCACTACTGAAAAAGTCAAATTTGAAGGCTTTAGATCTGTCATTCAACGATATCAAGGACAATGGTCTCCTTTACTTGTCAGAGTATATTCATGAAACTGAAACACTGGAGGATTTGGATTTAGTCAACAATCAAATAACGACCGTCGGAATGGTCCACCTTGCGAAAGGGCTGAAAGCGAATTGCAGTCTCAGGATGCTTGTATTATCAAGGAATGATATTGCGGATGATGGTGTGCTTTTATTGGTGAACGCTCTGCAGGATAAAGCCATTGAAACCCTAGGATTAGATGCAACTGGAATTACTATTGCAGGAATGATCCATATTTCTAAATTTGTATCAAAAAGTAAACATTTAAGAGCGCTGGATCTGTCTTTGAATAGCATTTGCTGTGAAGGCATCCGACATTTTGCAGAGGCAATAAAGCAAAGTAGTTGCTTGCTCCAAATAGACCTACATAGTAACTATTACTAACAAAGGCAATAATATCAAAGACGAAGGTGCTGGGTATCTAGCCCAAAGTCTACTTGTAAATAAGAGCTTAAGAACGATCGTACTGGAGGAAAATATTATTGGTGATGATGGAGCCTTGGAACTAGCTAACGCTATTCAACAAAATACTACACTTTCAGAATTGGTGTTGTGTGATAACAATATTGGCCAAAAAGGGGCAGCTGCTCTGGCAAGTGCACTCACATCCAACACAACAATTCATATAGGACAAATACGCAATCCAGATTACACGTACGACGATCTAGAAGCAATCGAACCACACATTTTGCAAAACATTACTAGAAAGAGCGAGGATAACCTCAAAAACCAAAGAAAAAGAACAGAAATTGTGAAGGACTTGATCCTACTCTCCCGCAGTTTGATTATGGTGAATCAATTTCCTCCAGAAATAGTGAATCTAATTTTACAAAGTTATACTCGTCATTTTGAAAAGAAAGATTGGAAAATTGTTTCCAAAGTACTGTTAAATATCAACTTGATTGGAAAAATACATGATGATCATCCGTTCACTGCAGCTTCACTAGTAAGATTATCTCACCGAGCTTATACCAGCCTGTAAAATCAACTTCGTTTTTTATTCATCAATAAAGTGAGTTTTTCAGTTCCTCGTTTTAATATCTGATGAACCAATTCGTCATCTTCAACGATTGATATAGAGGTGCCTACTTTACTATCACCTCTACAAACCCTTCCTACACGATGCAAGTATACTGATGCTTCTTTTGGAAAATCATAGTGAATTACCACTTCTTTTTTAAAATCAACACCTCTAGCTACAAGATCAGTAGTAACAATATTTGTAGAGTCTTTTGAATGTTTCAAGATTAGTTTTGTCCTTTCAGTTCGTTCCAAATCACCGTGAATACAAACGACTTGCATGTGTGGTTCTAGTTGCTTGAATACTTGTTGAGCAATCTCTGGGTTCTTGCAAAATATGATTGTATCTTGTTTTGGGCATATTTCAGTAATGGTTTGCAACTTGTTTTCCGTTTTTACAACTTTTTGAGTCAAGTGTGGGTTCAAGGAATGAAACTGAGTAGTTTCAACAGTTTCGATATCTTTAAAGAGCTTTTGTATCAGATTACGCGGTGATTTACCTACACCTGGTAATAATGTTGCAGCGACAAAGCAGAACTGAGTTTCATTGAATTTCTTGATTGCTTTTAGATTTTCGATGATGCTTTTCAACATTTTAAAGTTGCTTTTTTGAGTCAATTGAAAATCAACTTCATCTAGCACTATTGCACGAGTGTTTGTCAGCAATTCTTGCATATCCTTGGGTTTCTTGTAGTGTTTGAGCAAATCTGGAGTAGTAACACCCACTTGAGGGGTTTTGATTTGGGATTTAGGAAGTAATGGTGGCGGTACTGTAGAGAAATTGAATGCTTTATATTTCTGTAATTCAAGCAATACCTGATTGGTTTGCATCTGCAAATGGTTGTTTGGAACTATAACAAGTATCTGTGGAGAGAATACTTTCTCTGGCTCTTTCAAATTTTGAAGCATTGGTAATAAATATGTAAGTGTCTTTCCAGACCCAGTTTCAGCAGTAATTATCAAATTCTTTTTCTCTAGTAACTTTGGTATAGCTAATCGTTGAATTTCAGTTGGATTGGGAAATGGGAAATACGCCAAGTTTGGAATTGAACTATTGAATCGTTTGAATATCCGCAGCATTTTTATTTTTTTTTCAAAGTTAAAAAACTTTCAAGATAAATAAGATCATATCAATCAAAAATAGTAGAAATGTAAAGAGACTCTAGAATTTGGATCGCATCTAAAAGGCGGTCATTTCGTGATCATCAGTTCGTGATCAGTATGTCCGTGTTACTTTTCGTATGTTCTCCTTTACCAGTTTGAACTGTTTAGTCAGTGTACTAATCAATTAGAGTTTCAAACATAATCAGCTTGGCACATGTTTTCTGCTCTTTGGTTGAAAAGAAGGTAGCACGGATGAGCCCACGACTTTTTAGATGCTGTGGAAATCATTTGGCATGAACCAATAGATAATGATACTTGATACCCGTCTAATGCAATGCGAGATGAACCCTCCAAATCTCTGTTTGCTGACTAATGAAGCTTCCAATTACCTTTTTCGGCCATTAAATTGAAACCTGTTGAAGTCATGTGCTGAAAATATTTTTCACCAATGTTGGAATATCTCTATAGAATACCATGGATTCTATTCACCCTACACTCAATATTACTGACGATTGATATATCCAAAAAGTCATTTGTGATGCTGTCATTCTATCTGATTGCTCTCACATTATGGGAACTTATGCTGCAATCATTCTTTTTACACTTTAAATTACAAACCATCAATATGATTTTTTATGCCAATATTGCCATGTACTGGCACTTACTATGGGAGACAAATCCGTACTCACTCATAGTAATGGTGTTTGATTTGGTACTGACAGAAAAGACTTTGAAATCGGTCGGAGAATTGTATTTGGGGATTCATGTTTTGTCGTTTGGAATCATTTATACTTCACTGAAATTCATGGGGATATTGTACAACTACAAAGTACCGACATTTGTTGGGTTCCTGCAAAGAGCGCTCTTGGTGTTGCTGCGAAAGATCAGAGGAAGAAAGAAGCAAACGATATTGTCGATAAAGGGAGAAAAGATGCGCAAGAAGAGTGCGGATATCAATGTGGAAATCAAAGAGACAATCAAGGAATTAAGTCAATTACAATACGCTACCTTGCAAAAGTACATTACAATGACCTGGAGTACTGCACTGCAGGGCTTGAATTTTGTTTCCATCCCCGTTGTTTGCTTGTACAATCTTGCACTCTTGAAGATTGAATCTTTCAAAAAAGCAATGCGATTTCCACGGTCAAAGAATGAATCCAGATGGATCAGATATAACCAATTACTGTTAGATATCCAAGAATTAAAGAAAGAAAAACTTGCAGTAGCGCAGGAAATCAATGAATTGGCAGTTCTGCAAAGAATGTCTGTTGTACCAGATGAGCCTGTCAAAAGAATATCCATGCATGAAAAAGATCCAATAGGAAGACTGTCAATGATGGAGGATCACAGATTATCAATGATTAGTAACCTAGAAGAACGTTTATCTATTTACCAAGAATCTATACTAGAAGAACGTTTATCTATTTACCAGGAATCTATACTAGAAGATCGCGTGTCAATTTACCAAGAGTCTTTACACCAAGACATTGAAGCTTACAACCAAGAAATTACACTTACTCAGAAAGAATTAGAGATGGAAATATCGCTACTTGATTTCGATGAATTAAATGAAAAACTGCTTCAATTACGAAGCATTAATATGCAACTAAAGAGTACACTTGATGGCGAAATTACTTTTACTGAATTGTTGCGTAGAGAAATTGATCAATTGAAATAAATTTGCTTATTTATAATTCTTCAACATCTGGTATAAGTGACACCAAAAACAACAGTAATAGCAACAGCCCTAGGATGTAGTACCCGATGCTGTAGCCTTGTGGTATATCTTCAATGGCAACTACAGCAATAGTGCCATCTGCACTACCACTCAATACGATATTAGCCTGTGGGTTAAAAGACACCGCTGTCACTGCAAAAGAATGAACATCGGGTACTTTTAATATTTTCTATGTTAGTATAAAGTTACAGAGAATCTTTCGCTGTCAATAACATTGATAGACATATCTGCAGATCCAAAACATAACAGTTTACCATTATCACTAATATTGAAAGCAGTAATTGGTTTAGAGCATACTCTTTTTGATTTCTTTAGCTGCCAAGTGCTGGTATCAAACTTTAGAATGAAACCGTCCTTTTTTGATTTTGAATTTAATACCAAGTATAATTCATTCTCGTTTCCAAATCTTGTTAGTAAATTGTACCTTGCACATCTGATTTCACATTGGATATTGTTGAATTTGGTTTCACTGTAAGCCCATCTAATCTTGCCTTTTTGCAAGTCTAAAACACGTAGTTTATCGCTAGTAACAACTGCGATATTGGCATTATTGGAATCCACATGTATATCCGTGATTTCGTTATCAAAATTCATTGGTGACAAATATGGTGTCATATCTGGCCAGTTCCACATTGTCAAGTATCCTTCCGAAGTTCCTGAAATGAAAATCTTTCCATCTCTAGTAAATCTGGAGCATTTTTGGAAATGATAAGGATCAGTGGAAGATAGAGTAGCAACCGATTTGTCTGGATAAAGAGCCATACTGAATTAGCAATATAAACCTGTTATTTTGTAATAAAAAGAATCTAGCATTGATATTATTTCCTTTTTTGATTTCTTCAGCAGATTTGTTTACTCCAGCAATAAACGCTCGCTTAGTAGGATGTGCAGCTACAGTCATACATCCATCATCAGTCTTGTC
The DNA here is from genome assembly GCA_027604245.1 of Boothiomyces sp. JEL0838. Taxonomy (NCBI): domain Eukaryota; kingdom Fungi; phylum Chytridiomycota; class Chytridiomycetes; order Rhizophydiales; family Terramycetaceae; genus Boothiomyces; species Boothiomyces sp. JEL0838. The sequence goes on from JADIIY010000053.1 coordinate 31,865, forward strand.
AAAGACATGTTCCGATACGATTTCCAATTCCAGTTTCGAATTTACTTTAAATAAAATCTATTAATCAATACATACTACAGTATTTCTAATTCCAGCTATATTAGTAAAGTAAACCTTTGGTTCCTCCTCCACCGCCTCCGACTAAGAATTCTGAATTGTTGCCAGCGTTTGTTACTGTGAATACGGGGAATCCAACTGTGTGCGACTGGTATTTTAGGGACATTTTAGATTTGAAAAAAGCAAAAATGCTTGCGCGATTTGATGTGCACCGATAGAGACTTTACTTGAGCATTTGGCTGCTATCTTGGTTAGCCTAATTGGTCTCGATTTTTCATTGATGTTTTTAATGGGATGGGTTGCTCCCTCGCTGTTTGATTTAACCTCATCTGCAGTAGTGCCAGATAATCCAGTTTGGATATTATAAGTGTTCTGGCTTGGCAATTGACTCTACATTCGAAAATCTCAAGCTCCTTATTTTGTTTATTTTTTATGAATCAGGAATACCACCCTCTTCAGGAAACTAGAATAACAATCCCCGAAACACAGGAGCAAGAGCGAGCTAATAACAACTATTTCGCACTCCTATTTAGTACAGATACCATAGCTATCATAGTTGCATTCATAATTACAGTCATATCCTACTTTACACCACCATTCAATAGAGATTTCTACGGAATAGCAGACATAAATCATCCGCATTTACCAGATATAGTCCCGATTTATGTTGTATTTATATTTATCACTATTGCTCCAATTCCGCTGTGTTTCTTTAAAAAGAATTTCCTTGCTTTTATATACAGATATGGGTTTGGATTGGTTCTAACTTTGTGTGTTACAGAGTGGCTAAAGATTGTAGTTGGGCGACTAAGGCCAGATTTTTTAGATAGGTGTCAACCGGTTAATGGAGTATGCACTAGACTATTCAAACTGGTCAATGATGGGAGGAAATCCTTTCCATCTGGGCATTCATCTATATCGTTTTATAGCACACACTTTCTTATTCTTGAAAGTGGATTATTAGTTTCAAAAAAAACCGAATTCATTATTATGCTAATAGTAGTTCTGTTTTACTCGTTTCCGGTATATACAGCTATTTCAAGGTAAATATTGTTAATTTAGAACACTACAATTTATCCATTTTCCAACTGACGTTATTGCCGGCACACTGATTGGTATTTCGCTTGCTCATTTTGTATTCAAATTCACAAAGAGAAAGTAATAGAATATAATCTAAATTATTGATGACTAGCGGTCTCTTTCAAGAGCTTTATGGAATGAATTTATTGTGTATAGAATTAGTGTGTCATTAAGCATATTAAAATAACACCGCTGAGTACCAACTGAGATGCTTCTTCACCTTGAATTTCAAAATTAGTGAGCCAGCTGGTCTCTCGAAGATTCTTTTTCGCCATGTACTTTCCTTTACACTCTCCCACAACTTTTTGCTCTCTAGACTGGATAGCTTTCTTGATGCACATGAATCTCTGCTCTTTGAAATCGCCAGACAGAGAAATACTATTGTCCGATTTTATGATTGGGAATAATTCTAGTTTGATTTCATTAGAGAAAATCATGTGGCCAATTGGTGTTCCGTTGTTCTTTACCACTTGCCATGGTTGTCCTTCACAGAATTGTTTTAGTTTGGCAGGCGATTTGGCACCAGGTTTTGTTTCAAGGAATAAATCGTATGAGCAATTGAAATTTGGTCTTGCATCTTGAATGGTAAGACGACTAGTTTAGCCATCAATATTACCTTTTCTCTTCCCATTTTTTCAAATTTACATCTACTAATAATTGTCCAGCACTGTTGTTTATCTGTAACTTGTTGAGTTTGCTTCCAGAAGTAGTGTATGCGATTACGTACTGTTCCCGCTTGTTGATGATGTCTTTTGATTTGGGGGCATCCAATGCTTCCGCTAGCTTGTTCAAAACATCCTTGGTAGTCTTGTACACTGCTGTTGGTGAAGCCATTTTGTCGTTTAGGCTGGATAATGCCGCCGATATTTCACCTCCATGTTTTTCCGTTTGGGCTCTCTTTACTGTTTTTGACTTGTCCATTTTATCAAATGTTCCAGGTGTTTCAGGGGATTTGGCATCTGCTGCATTATGTCTTGGTGACACTTCATCATCAACGCTTACTGGCCCTTCGGTGGTATCTGATCTATTAACTGGACGTTCAATTGGTATTCTTTGTTAATAAAGTCTTACAATTGATCTTTTACTACTTCATATGCTGTTTTCCCTGGCGGTACGACTATCAACTGGAAACGAACACATCTTCTTCGAGCTGGATTAGATATTACTTACATTGAACTCTTCCGTTGGAATCCAGGACATTGTTTTCATCTTGGAGATAGTCTTTACCCAACTGAATGTAGTCGCCAGTAACCAACTCTACATCGGGACTAGTTTGGCCAGGTTGACTCAAACGAGCATTGTTTCTAAATGTTCCTGAATTACTACCAATATCTTTGATATAAACCTTTGTTTAAGAATTATTTACCTTTCCTTCTCTTTCAAAAATGTCTACATGATTTCTAGACACTACCAAAGTACCAAAGCCTTTAAAAGCAGGATGATTAGTAGTGTTGTTTCTTCCAAATCGATGAGATTCTTTAAGGTCGATTGACTGCATATCAAACATTCCATTCAATGGAATCATCACAACATGGAAGGTTTGAACTCTTTCCAGCCATAATTTTGGAATAATTGGATATTCGCTTGTTGTGAAAGAGTCTAGAGATTTTTCAACGTCGTACAGACCAGCAGTTGAATTTACTGGATCAAAGAATTTGGAATTTACCATGAATGTGTTGGCATCTTTATCAGTATCTGCGAGTTTAGTCAAAGGCTTTGTCTGTGGAGGATGTGATTTGTCATCTTTCTTTTTGCTGCTCCAGAACTTGTATGATGCAGGATTTTTCTGATCTTCAGAATTAATACTATCTGCCATGCTATTCTGCTTTGCTACAGATATTTGTTGTTCTGCAGTAGGCTTTGGCTCACCTTCATTTTCAATTATAGGATCACTTTGCATTGGAGATTTCATCATTCCGGCAGCAGCAATGTTCTCATTGGATGAATTGATATTAACATAGACTTTGTTGGCATTTCTAGATAGTGACGACTTTGAGCTAACTGAAGGTTTTGATTTCAAGTTTTCTGATAAGACTGGACTGCCAAGTTTGTCATATGGCATTGCTGAAAGTGGTTTAGGGTCATACGAATCCTCTGTTTTAATACCCGTTGTTTTCCTTTCAATTGGAGGCGGTGGTGGAGGTTGAGTTTGAATAGCTGTAACCTTTTCAACTTGAACAGGTTGTGATGCCAAATTCAGCTCTTCAGTAGACTTGTCTGGGGTAGCTACACCAAAAATTTGGTTCTGAATTGAAGAAAATGTGCTCATGATACTAAGTACATAATCTTTATCGTTGATTACGATAGATTCGATGTCATGTCGGCGCCTGGCAACGTTTTCAGAAATCTACCGTTAAATTTGATCCTACTTTTTTCAACTCTTGCATTTCTTCCAACTCTTTTTCAGGTGATTTCTGTTTTTTGGGTTTGGTAGCTTTGTTTATCATTGGAGGAACAATTCCGGTTAAAGCCATCTGTGACTTGTACTCTTGTGGAGAAGTTATATCTGGAGGTGGTGATCTTAGCGATTCGATATTCCTAGTGTCAAATGAAGGCTAATTTAGTAACTTTTTACAATTGCAGCTTCTATTTCAGGTTCTTGTTCGCTTACTGGTAATTTCTGGTCAGTTGGCGGTTGTGAACTCAGACTAGCCAAGCTTGATTCCGTTTCAATAGATTCTAACGTGTGGTGCATCGATCTTTCCAGCAAAGAAAGAGCAACGTTTTCCTTGCCCTTCTTTTTCGATTGAGGAATAATGGTATGATACCTGGACATTTCTGGGTTTTCATTCTCATCAGCAATATCCTCCAAAGAAAATGAATTTGCTAATTTGGAATTCGAAGAAGCATCCATGTACTTTGTTTGTTTAATGATAGTCCTTACAGAAGCAGCAGAGTTCTTTCTTTCAGATAATTGCTTGTTGTCAATCTCTGGAAAGTCTGATAGCAAGTTGGTGATAGAATCCCCGTCAAAGTAAGCATTCAAAATCTGAGCACTATCCGAAATGACTTTTGTTGCTTCATCCTTGCTTAACGGGATAATAAACGATTCTTGCTCTTCATTTGGCATTTCCACAACATGAGCTTCAGATCTTTTTCGAACATTGTTAGATGGCTCATTGTTATCATCGTTCGAACTAGTAGAAGATTTGATATTCCAACTTTGTCGTTTGCTGAGGTAAATATCGGATAATTTTCTATTTTGATTGGAAACGACAGGGTCTGTGTACACATATTCTGGAATAGTTTTTTCAACAGATGGATTTCTATCATGGGCAACGGAAAATAGAGGTACCACACCCGGGTTTGGAGATATAATCGTATCTCGATTACTGTTTTTTTCAGGGACACTCAAAGAGTCGTCATTGACATTAATTTTCTCTGGGGCACCCTTTCCAGTGCTTTTTCTTGGTAAAATCTCTGTTCTTTGATTATTATTTCCAGTGTTGGCTCTAGATCTGTTCTCTGTTACGATGACCGGGGTTTGTTCAACTGAAAATGCTTGAGCTTCCAAATCAAATTCAATATGCTACGTTAAATTGGCTATACCTTAACCACTTGGGGCTCAGGGGTAGTCGATAATTCAATTGGCTCACTGAATCGTTTGGTGGAGTCTTCCGACTTTCCACCCTCCATTTCCACTTTGTACGTATCTACTGCAGATTTAGTCCTGCTTTCTCTAATAGCCTGCTGAGTCAGCAAATCTACCTGCGCCTCCAAATCACTCAACAAGCTATCCATTTTCTTGGACACCGGAGAAGGAGGTGCTTTCTGTGGAAGTGTTGGAGCGCTAGTCTTTGGTAGCTGAGGTGCTGCTAATGAAGGAGAAATAGATGTCTTGTTGATTGTTATAGTTTTACTTGGACTAATGATATTCTGATTTGCATCCGTAACTACTGCTTCACCTTCAGCTGGAACCCTGGCAGCTTTCAATGCAGACCTTGGTGTAAATGTGTGAGCCCTGGATATTCCTACATGTGTTTCAACTGGAGATGCTAGTGCCTGATCAGAGCTTTGTCCAGGTGGTTGCGCAAATGTAGCTGATTTTGGGGTGAAAACAGGGGCTTGAACAGATGGTGATGCTGCAGAGTCTAATTTAGTTTGCAAAGTAGGCGCTCTCTTTGCAATATTGAGCTGTGGAGCAGCGCGAGCTGGAACAGCAACGGTTGGAGAAACCTTCGCTGCTTCAACGGTTTTTTCATCTAAACTTTCAGGTTCAGGAGTAGAGCCAGAAGCTATTCGTCTATTAGAAGAAGAGCTGGTAGTTTTCTTGTGCATGGATGGAGCTTGAGCATCCTCTGGGCTTGCAGTAGTTTTTTCGGTTGGGAATGCTGCACTAACGGCACTAGATTTTCTAGAATAGTCACCAGACTTTTGCTGGCTTCCATGGAACGGATTATCATTAACCGATCCTTTTCTGCTTTTTGCAGCTTCTTCGCTGACTGAAGCTATCCTACTTCTCGGAACTTTCTTTGGCTCTTCTACTGCTTCTTCATTACGAGAAATCGTATCAAATTGGTCAGTAAGCTTCTTTACTAACGGTTCATTATCAGCTTGTGTCTGAAGCGTTTCTTCAGTAGCACTTGCTTCTAAACTAATTTCGTTTTGGGCAATTTTGACGTGTGTTCGGACATTCTTTGAGGTTCTGGCAGAAGCTGGAAGCGAATTTCCATCTTCATCAAAATAAGAATTTATAAAACTGGTTGGAGTAGAGTAAGACTCGGTTTTGGAATGCAATGGTTGATCTACTTTGAATTTTACTGTAGGTTCCTTTTCTACTACATCCCTTTCCTCTACTTTTAACGCAATACTGCTGGAATCAGGTGTAAACACAACATCAGACTTTTGCGCAATCATGTGTTCGCCAATTTCTTCTTTGGCTGATAGGATTTTACCAACTTCGAAATGATGCTGAGTTGCCTGCTGCGGATGTAAACCCTTTCTATTTTCTTTAGGCTTTAATTCGACTGATGGGGCCTTTCTCAAATCTTCGATTGACGATTTGAATGAATCTAGTGCATTTGCAGGTAGTTTAATCTTTTGTGCTACTACGTCAATACCACCATCATCTTTGTGTACAGAGACATACTTGACAGTTGTTGTCGCAGCTCTAACAGTAAAGGATTTATTCTTTCCGAGAGCTTTTCCAGTCTTGGGTTCTTCATCCACCTTTAATTCTTCTTGCTCATCTGGAGAGAAGATTGCTGATTTAGGGCCGACCAAAGTTGCACCTGATAGAGCAGAATCAGGAGTTTTTAAATCACTTGATGTCTAGGGTTAGTGAACGCGTACCTTTGGACCACCAATTACAAGTTTCTTTGTTTGCGGTCTTTTTAGTTTAGCAGATTCAGCAATATTTTCAGATATTTCCTGAAACTTTTTTGCGGCATCTTTAACATTGGTAGTTTCAATCGGTGCTGTTGTAACAACTTTTTTTGTTGGTCTGGCACGCTCAATTGCCCTTGGTTGCTCATCATCTTTTGGTCCTGTACAAAAGTTTTTGAATGCTGTTTTTACAGTGTTTACCATCGCATTGACATGGAATGGAAACTGAAATTCGTAATTTTTGAATACAGCATCGTCTGTCTTCATCTTTACCAAGATTGTTTCAATTGGTGACAGCACTTCGTCTTGATCAATATTCGCAATGTTTGACACTAGCAAAGTGAATAGTGATTTAATTAGTGACCATTCTGCAAGGATTGATTGATATACTAGTGATTTGTTTTGAAAAGCAGTTTCGTTTTGATTCGTAGTTTCGTCTTGTACTTGAGATTTGAATAAGATCAGTAAATGGGTGACTTCACCACACAGCTGATCAACGGCGTCTTTTAATATCGCCAGTTTCTCTTGATCATTCATTTGTTTCTATGTGAAAGAGGAAATTTCTCCCCAGCATGTCACGACCTGTCATTGTGTTTTTGTTTACCTTTGTTTTATCCATGAATTAAAAAAGATGCATCTACACAGAGAAACTAAATGAGCATTCGGTGAGGGTGAAAGGGCATCTTTTGTTCTTTGATTTACAACCTGCCGCTTTCAGTTGGGGTTTTTAATCCAAAGGTGCCTTGGAGTGAATTTACTAGCATCACTATGCATACCAAGGGCAGTGTAAATATGTTTGCCTGTATCTCAGCCCTCGGTCATCAGCCCATCAATTAATGCTCATTTTCAGGCTGAGTATCTTTACACGATTACGAAGGCTGTTCCTTCAAAACCTGAAAAATTTCGCATTGAAATCTTTATGGCAGACACATTACTCATAGTCTTGGCAGCCTGTATCGGAAGCATAACAGGAATATTCATCCTCGTAGTAGGATTATTCATATACATGTCATATAAACGAAGTAAAAAGTACAAGAAAATGAAGGATGACCCGGTTTACGATTACAGGAGACAATCGATACCAGATGCCGGAGAGAGCTTTGATTTATCAGATTTTGGTGATAGCCGGTCGATGGATCCAACTCCTATTCCGGACTTGCCTTCAGTAACATTTGTTTGCATCAAGGATTTCACACCGAAAAAGAAGGGAGACATTTACTTGCATGTAGGCGATATCGTCAGCTACCATATGGTTCTATTTGATTAACGATAGACATTTACTGATGGAATGAGTGTAGGCGCCAATCATACAACTGGTGAAAAGGGTGTATTCCCATTTTCGTATGTAAAGAGAAATAGTTTTGAACCAGACTTGAATAGACGACAGTCAGTTGAATCTGCGGCATTCGAACTACCGCCGCTTGCCCCAGAAGGTGAAGGGCGGTTACTCTTCTCCATGGTGTAATTACATATTAAAATAGACCTCAAGACCAAGCAATAGAAATTATCAATAATAGTTTAACAGAAGAGCGACGAAAAGAGTATTTTGAAACTGGGTCGAACCTTTCTTCAACGTCATCGTTTGAGAAGGTATCGCAGCCTAGTGAATCGCCTGCTATGCCAAGACTAAAGAAACCGCCAAGTAAGGCAATGCTGAATTGGGACAAGCTTCGATATAATTGGAAAGATGCTGTCAAGGCAGAGCTTCAGTCTAGCTTTGAAAGCTGGGAAGCAAAACGAAACCAGGCAAAATTCTGGCAGTTGCTTATTGATAACTACCGGATCGAATAAATTGTATATTGATGATATTTATTATCGGTAAGTTTCGGTATTACGGAAACTTGAATTATCAGCCACAGCTGCTTTGTGGTTCTTGTATTCCAACACACAGTTTGGCGGCAAGTCCAACACTCGTTTCATGGTATCCCTTCAATCAATAAAAACAAACCTAATGCGCATATTAGTTCGTCCATCGTCTGCAGTCTTGTTCCATAGTGATAAAATATCTTCATTTTGTCGAATAGAAATTACAGCACCACATATTTCATCCCCAACATCAAACTGATCCCCCAATATCGCCATTAGCTAATCAATAAGTTTCTGAATACCTACAAGGTCCTCCCAGTACCTAGATGCGATTCCTTTCTTTAAACGAATGATCCATTTGCCTCCAGTCAGATTATCTTCCCATATTGGTCTAATGCCCTTTTTAAAAAAGTGATAGTCAGATATATTGCTAAGCTCTCCCGGTCTTTTTAACAGACAATAAACTCCCCAGAAATCTTGGACTGTGTTGAGTGTACAAATCTTTTTGATCTCGTTGGTGTAATCTTGTATTTTGGATCCGGCTTGTCTGTGCATAAACCTTGGATTAGGATAGAGTACCAAAAGACCCAGGTGTAGCGCAGTGGTAATATTTCAGATTCTTGTCTACTATTAATCGATATTGTACTCTTGCATTTTTGATTTTAGATTACAACTTGAAGAAAAAAATGACCCTGGTGTCACACTGTGACTCTTCTCGTCCAGATGAATTGGTTGTTTATATTGGGGACTGCAAAAGTAGTAGATTAGTTTCCGCCTTGATTGTGGGATTACTTGGTGGTGTATTGGTTAATGAAAATAACGCGTGCAATTGTGAATCTTTCTATTGGTCTGGACTATGACAGTCTTTTGTTATTTTGCAAGTGGAACCAGAGAGACTTTTAGATTTTTGACAGGTGTAAGATTAATTGAGTGACATGCAAGATTCATTACATGATGTTAATGCTAATATAAAGCTTATTCGAAATCTAATAGTATTAAAGCTTATTCGAAATCTAATAGTATTAAAGCTTATTCGAAATCCAAATAATATTTATAATATAAAAGCTCATTCGAAATCTAAATAGTGTTTATTAAGTATATATAAAAATTCATTCAGTTTGATCATCAATTTCAATCGGAATTGTTTGTTCATTCTTTAGCAAAGCAGGTAAAGGTGCATCGACACTTTGCAGAATGTAAATGTAAACAATATAATCAAACTTTTCTTCTGCTAACCCGGGTTTAATATTCTGCTCCCAAAACAAGTTTCTGGAATACTGAAGAAGGACATTTGGTGATTTCATTTCTTCTGTTGACCTAGCAATTGCTTGTCGAAGCTCTGTATCAAGTACCGTCAACATTTCTGATTTATATATACCCAATGTAGTCATGAATAGTAACATTGCACTAAAAGGAATTAAAAGAATCCAGAAACTATAATTGGTTCCAAGTCCTAGTACAAATTCAGTTACAAGTGCACTGAATGCTAAAAAGTATAATGTCCATGTTATGAATTTGTTGGGGGCTTTTCCAGTTGCTTTGTTTAAATGATCCAGTAAAAGTTGGAAATCTTGTCGGGATATAAACTGCTCCCATTCAGGATTATATTCCGCATAAAACCTTAAATCTGATGCAGTGCATGAAACCGTAGTTAATAGCCGCCTTTCCATTCTGTAGGGAAAAAAGTTTATGCCCCACATTTGGTCACGTTTGGCAAAGGCTGACCACCAGAAAATTAACGAATACGACAAAAGGAAAAGTGTACCAAGAAATGGCACTAATTTTTAGAATTGTTTGATGTTTGGCATTCGTGCATTCTGTTTTCGTGGTTGATCTTGATATTGCGCTATTAGAGCATTCCATTTAGCACTTGGATGGCAGGGTTCATCTCCAACAGAGGCAAGAATCTGTGGTACTGGATATTAACGCACTGATTCCGATTCTTCAACAAAATTTAGAGTTGAAGCAGCAACAGAGTCTTGTACTTGAACAACTGATTGCAAATGCTTCACCAGAGGTCCGCGCACAAATAGCTTTATTACTGAGCTCGCCTCCGCCAAACTCATCTTCATCTTTTCAAAATTAGAGAATAAAACCAATAAGATTCAGTATATTATAATCAAGGGATTAGGCTGTAAGGCATATAGTGAGTAATTTTCAACATATCGGTCTGGTATACGACAACAGTGTATTCTTTCGTGTTACAGTCAATCTAAAACTTTGTACCAGAAAAATCTTTAGTTAGATGCTTGGTAACTATATCCAACTTTTTCCTCACCATCTCAACGCAATTGTGGACATAAAAATGTTTAGCGAGTCCACAAACTACAAGCAAAACTATTGAAATGAAAATCATAAAATAGTTCAACTCGTAGTAGTAAAAATGATTGCCATAGTAAAGCGCTAATAGCAACGAAATAAAACTGCCTATACTTGCCAAATGAATCAGTCCAATTACATATCGATTTGGTCCGTGGAACAGGCAACTGTTCAATTCTTGTTTGATAAAGTCAAAGCATTGTTCCGATAACTGGTATTCCGGCCGGTATTCTAATCCGAATTGATTATCGACTGTATTAGAATGGAATTTCAATATTTCCAACATTTGGTACAAAAAAAGTACAAGCTGGATCATCTGATTTACAACAATATATTAACATAAAAGTTTACAGACTGCTAAACCCATGAAGTAAAGTAATTTGAGAATGGTGCTTGTTCATACTTGCGAGCCCTGGTTTGAGCAGCGAAATCTCCAATATCCAACACCACTTGATCAGCAGAGTCTTGAAGGTAGTAAATGAAAACGTTATATTCATACCTGCGAGCCATTTTCACGTACTTGTCATCAGCCGTATTCATTATCCCTCTGGAATCTTTGCTATATTCAACAAGAATATTCTTTGATTCAAAAGCTTCGGATAGGCTGGTAGATGCTTTCAATAAATTGGTTTCGAGTGATTTGAAGCTATTAGTGCGATAGCTTGCCAACCATGTTCCGCATGCTATTGCTAGAATAAGTGGGATGAATGCAAACACAATACTTGAACCTGTTTTAGCAACGAGAAATCCTACGACTATAAACAGGGTAAAGCAGCCAATAATGCAGCCAAGTAAGAGATTCATAATGTACTTTTTTGGACCAAACTGGAGTACTTTGTTCAATTCTTTTTGAATGTGATCAAAATCATCCTTTGAAATATAAGGTTCATAAGCATCCAAGTATTTGTTTTTGTAGGACAAGTTGGATTCTGTGCAAGATAACAATGCCAACCCTACCTTTTGTTTAGAATTAGCGGCCATTAACAGAGAGTGTGTTTTGCAGCTTTTAGCCTGTTGAGGTGACAAGAGCCCATGTTCATCATCATACCAAGCAGAGAAAAGGATACCGAAAACTGCATCTTGAAAGATTCATCGAAAACAATCCGAATACCCTTCAAACATTGAATTAAACAATAAATTTATTCAAGACGTCATGAGGATCAGAATGGGGGTTTCAAAGCTGTTCAGAATGCGTGGTAGATCTAAAACTAACTGGTTGCCAGCATTTTGAAGTTGCTTGCACGGTACCTGACAAAGAGAATGGCAAACTTGATTGCTAGTACCAATGGATAAACGCGATCCCAATTTATTAATACATTTGTCTTAAAAAGTGGCGCTAGAAAATCCTTTCATGACAAAAGAATTCACGGCAGATTATACAGATAGCACCCGCTTGAGTGCACCGCAGAATGATGATACTACAGAAGCGTTCAGTTTGAAACTTGATGTAACTGTCAGGAAGTACATTGGACAACATAAAGCATCTGCAGAGCATCTTGGAGAATTTAGCATATCATTCAACACCCAGATAGAATTCTATGAAATACTTTGGACCAAGTTTTCGTCATATTTAAATCCCCAGCCCAGGTTTGATGGCCAACGATATGTTCATGGAAAGGATCCATTATCAATAACAGATATTGGAATGTACATCCACATGAAAAAGAGTGGAAAGCAATTCTGTGCAGTAGACAAATTTGCAGTAAATATACTCCAAAAATACTCTGATAATTTTTCAAATGGCAATGTTGCTCCTTTGGAAGTTTCCATTTACAGGTATTCAGCCATACTAGATTCTTTGCGTGAATGGACAAAGTTCAAACAAGTTATAGATGTGGAAAATAGAGAGCGTGCTGCCGCAGCTGAAAAGGCTACAATTAATGCTGTTACCGAAAAGTTAAAGGAAAAGCATGGGCTAGAATTAGAAGGAAATGAATCAATTTGGAAACTTTGGGCCTCACAAATTGTCAATACACATGATAGTAGTACAATAGACCAAGCAATCTTTCTTGGTCCTCCAAAATGCCTGGCAAGTTTGTTTAAACGCAGAGATATTGACCTGAATGCAGTTGGAAGTCTTGCAAAGAGTGGAGCAGCAACTTTAAAAGAACTACAGGAAATTGAAGATGAATTGAAAAATTTGCAGAATGATCTTGAAGTTGCTAGCGAACGCTTTACTTCTGTTTGCGATAATTTCAGATGGACCGTCAAAAAAACTAATAGCCGACTCAAACGTCTTGCTCAGTCAACAAAAAAGTTAAAAAGAAGTTTTTCAGCTATGAGTAGAGAATCTGCCTAGCAACATGGGTTAAAGTATGACGGTTTTATATGCCAGACATGCAGCGACCACAAGCAAATATAAACACTGATTAATTAACGAATATTTTATGTAATCGCAAGAGTTCACATTCGGACAATTTTCAACTGTACGTGAATGGTGATAAAGATTTTCAAAATATTTATTGAATCATAATCTTCATTACATGGCAGACTAATTCAAACATGTTTTGGTTATTCTATCCACTTTTGTAAGGAGGTGGTGCTTGAGTGTTTTGATTTTGATTACCTTGCAGTGCCAAGAATGCAGCAAACTGTGCTTGCATTTCCGGAGTCATATTAGCCATTGCACTTTGATTAGCTTGTGAAAGATTTGCAAATGCAGGTTGTGGTTGAGTTTGTGCCTGCTGTGCTTGTGTCTGTTGCAAGATTGGCAAGATGCTGTTAATGTCTAATACAATCTGTGGTTGCTGAATGGATTCACGCAAGTAGTAAATATGAATGTCATAGTCATATTTGTTTTCAGTTGAAGCATGATTATTGCGGACTCTGACTTTTATAGCATACAAGTTTCTGTGGTATTCAATCAACAATTTTTTTGCACCCAATTCTGCAGATAACTTGCTAGCAGTGGCACCAAGTTCCTTGTCAACAGCAGACAGTGTAGCGCTCCTGTAGGCTGCAGCACACACAGCAACTACAATCAAGAATATGAACGGAACAAAAATTAGGCCAAAGTTTCCATTGGGACCACTACTTGCCGAACCGAATCCCACTCCAATAAATCCAAAAAATCCCACAGCCATCAAAAAGTAGGAAAACATTAGCACACCTTGGTTTGGACCTTTTTCACCAGCGAGGTTCAGATGCCTGAGAATCGTTTGAAAATCTTGTTCAGACATGTATGGAGCCCATTGCGGATTGTAAGTACCTTCATATTTAAAGTTAGAATCTCTGCACGTCAAGGTAGTGATTTTCAACTTTTCCATTTCGGTTTTGAGGAAAGTTTTTTGTACTGGTAAAAAGCGAAAGGTGCACTGAAAAAGGAAATTGAAACCCAAGGTCTTTGTGACCACTACCCAATAGTTTTACGAATAGATTGGTATTTGCATGTAATGTTTTATTGAACAATATTGAAAGAGCGACAAGCTTCACGTATATTTCCATTGGTTTTGCTCAGCAGATCTTTTGCATCACTTGCTGAAATCAAATAAGTCTGACAAAGGTAGTCGATATTGGCTTGGTTAACTATTTCTGCTAGCTTCTGCTTTTGTTTATGAGTAACATCTGCCTCTACCATTTGATACTTTTTGGAATCAACACTCTTGACATATGCTGTGAATTTTGAAGCAACTGGCCGATGATCGCTCATCTTGCACTCCAATCGCTGATAGAAATGCTGTTTGACACTGCTACCTCTCCATAAAATACGATCACAATAAGCAGGTATACGCTTCTTTTCCGACGTGTCGTATAAATTACTATTTCTATTGTACTTGAATGTAGGCGCGAATTGTAGCGGCCCTTCCTGGAAAGCTTTCAGTCCAAATCCTGGATTAATCTGCTTCTGTATCAACAGCTGATCATTTTGCTATATTAGTATTTCAATACCCATAAAAGCGGCCAATTCTGTTCTGTTGTTGCATCTACTACTTGATCTCTGGTTAGATTATTAATGCGATAATTCAAATCTCCATTCCAAAACACATACTCATGATCCTAAATTTAGAATATAATTACAGATATCATTGAGCCATCGCCACCTCTTTCCCACAAGAATGGACTGTCGGGCATTTTAGGAAAAGTTGCTTCTTTTAAAATCTGATTGATGTTGTTATTTCTATCAGATGTGTTGTTCTGGTGTGCAGCCAAATGACAATTTACAAAGCTAAATGAAGAGTCCCCAATCACAAATCGAGTAGTAATTGCTCCCTACCATTAAAAAAAGATACCTTGTTTCCATGGAGCCCTTTTAACCCAGTCTTTACATAATTAATTGCAACATCTCTAAGTACAAAAGTTTTTCTAGATATAATACATTGAAATAATCCAACCAGTTGCGAAACTTTAACCACCTCCACTGATTTAGGAAACAAGTGCAACAGTCGTTCTTGCCATAGTTTTAGTCTTTGGTCCATCTTGTGGTCGACACTGCTCGATTTCTTTGTTCCACTTAAAAATGTCTTGGCATTCGCACTTTTCTACCATTAATAACGATTACGTTTTCCAAATCAATAAGTTCCTGGAACCCAAACACATATATATCTGCATTGTTGTTGGATATAAACTCTTGCAAAAAGGACCGATCAACTTGATCTCCAGTATCCATATCAATGGGTTTGCGCGAATCCAGATTGTAACTCACTATAACAATATCGATTGGTGTATACGTTGAATATTCCTGTCTCCTGGCATTCATTTGAATATCTACATTAATTACAATTACCTCGTCTATATTCGGATAAATTGCCATCCCAAATCCTCATATGTCCGCCATCTGAAATTGAAATTACAGACTGATGTCCATACAAACTAAGAGAGTTGTCATCCATCATGAACGATGATACTGCACTGTTTGAATATGCCAAAAAATCAAGTTGACACTTCCATAAATTTGGGTCAGCTATATTTAAAACCAGAATTTTCCCAATACCCATGCCAATCCACAACATATCTCCAATGGCATGTAATGCATTAATCTTGTAATGAGTGATTGAATATATCTGTTTCTTCTCCATCTTTACGGTATCAAAAATGATGATATTCTTATCTTCCAATGCTGCATAGAGCTCGTTGCGGTTTGGGAATGTTGTCATACAACTAACCTTTACACCAAGATCAATCTTTTTTTCTGTGATGGAAGAGACATTAGCGTCAGTAAGGGAATAGATCTCGATTGTTTTCGCTTGGGCAGTCCATAGTGATTGCTCGTTAATTAAACATGCATGAAGCGTTTTAGTAGATATCCGCAGTGCCCTTGGTCTACTATTCAACACGCTCCTGCCTTCTGTTGCTGGCCAAATCTTTAGTCCTCCAAGCTCATCTATGGTAATCATTGAACGCCTTCCTCTAATAATATGTGTAACAGTCGACGAATGTTGGTTTGATTTCGTAATAATTTCCCCTTGCTTGACATCTATTTCCCAGATTTCTCCTCCCGCAATTGAAACCCATACAAAGTTACCTTCATGATCCAAGTTTGTAGCAGTTACAAAACTACACGCCATAATAGGCTTATTTTCTGGTATTGGGATCGTGTAGCGATTTTCTGCAGATGGCAGGTACCATATACGAATCTAGATTAGCATTGGATTACGTTTGAACTTCCAGTGATTGCATAATATCCTGAATAACACGCACATCTAATTGCCCCTTTATGAAAGATATCTGCTGTTGTAAGATAATTTGCAACGGGGACTCCTCTATAAACGTCGCTTGAATCTGGCAGATTTCCTTTTTCCTTTGTCCGTTCTCCTTCTGTTAAATCCAATGAGCTCTGAACAGCTCTCCTTGGTCGATCAGGTAATGGTGGGGGAGGCTGGAAAATGCTTCCAGCTGTAGATGGAGCTCTACTTAAAGTCGGCGTTCCCGATTCCAGTTCTTCCGGTGAAAACAAAGC
Organism: Boothiomyces sp. JEL0838; assembly: GCA_027604245.1. Taxonomy (NCBI): domain Eukaryota; kingdom Fungi; phylum Chytridiomycota; class Chytridiomycetes; order Rhizophydiales; family Terramycetaceae; genus Boothiomyces; species Boothiomyces sp. JEL0838. Next base: position 48,348 of record JADIIY010000053.1, read on the forward strand.
GGGCGATGGAATAATGATATTTGACAGTGACTTTCCATGGGAAGGAGTCTTTGCACTGGTTGGTGACTTGTAATTGGTGGTAGGTCGGGGTGGCAATCTTGGGGGTATATTCACTGGTTTTGAAGGTTTTAGCTGCCGCTGTTCTTTTTTATCACTAAATGGATCCACATCATCATCGTCGTCATTAAATATCAGGGTTGGGCTGGATTTGATTCTATCATACATATTCCGAGCTTCCAGTAAATCCTCAGAAGGCGGAGAATTCGATCTTGAGCTACTGTCGTCGCTGTCAACCACGTACTGATCTTCAAACGGATTCGTAAGGGGCTGAGACTGCGTTCGTTCATCGTTACGATCATTGATAGATATCGCCAGCACATTTGGGTTTGTTGAACTTTTCAAAAACAACGGCTTCTCTGGTTTCTGCGGCGGATTCGTTGTTGACTTTCTCTTTATTTTGTTTCTGGGTTAGAAATTCTTACTCTTCAAATTGGTCTCCAAACGGATTCATGAAGGGAAAATTGGCCACTCAATGATAAAAGCAAAAACGTTGAAAAAATCTGTGATAACGAAAATTGTCGCAACGCCGCCATTTATCTTTACCGTTGATTACACTGATACTGCAATAAGCGTGTAACAGCTTTTAAACTTGGCATAGGCAAGCAATGGTAATACAACTACGTGTAACTATATATTATCATCATATCTAGAAAAAGAGCCATGCGGTTCATACCTGAGGATAGGATTGCTATTCATCCTACGAAGATTTGCTTCCATTTCAGGCGACATTTCCCTCTCTACGCCCACCTGCACAATGGTGACTGGCCGCCCCAAGGCATCAGCATTACAAACTGGACATATCCTCTTTTGGTTCAACAGATATACATCTATACAAGACGAGTGATATCGATGCCCGCAATACAGCTCGCGTAATTGATCATTGTCTTCATAATCTTCAAGACACATTGCACAAGTCTCATCTGTTGATTTCTCGTTTTCTTCAAGCAGCTCGTCAGGCTCCACTTCTTTATCTACTTGCAAAACAGTATCTTCCTGTACAGTTTCTAGCTTTTCTTGTAAAGTTATTCGAGAAACACTCTGCAAATTACTGCGAGTGTCATCCACCAATGTCAATTTAGATACACTTTGAAGATTTTTCTTTTGGTAAACTACAATTTTGAGCTCATCAAGTTCTTCTTGAGTGAGCTTCATATCCACAGTAGTCATTGGGAAGGCATTTACAGGTTGCTGAGTTACAAGAATATTCATTGCGTTATATTCTCTTCTAGCCCGTACTCGATAATCTGCTACACTTTCGCCTTCCCGTCGCCACCTAGTAATATCAAATCCAATTTCGGGGCAATAGGGAAATCCATGATATTTGAATTGTAGTCCAGGAAGACAATAGCCTTCCGATATCCTATTCAAGAAATAAGCTGAAATATAAATGAATGCAAAAGCGGCATATACAATTAGTGGAATAAGTATTTCCAGATAGGTAGCTTCTACTACAAAAGTTCCAACATCACTTGGTCTAATAATCCATGCGCCAAAGATCCAGTTAAAGTAAGTCATGAATTCCAATAACTGATATAACTGCATCTTGCAAATCGCAAAATGCGGTGTGAAATAGTCTACCCAAGTAAAGTCTATTGAAGCGCTCGTCATTCTCTGGTTGGCAATATACTGCAGCGGATGTAGCGATAGCCGCACAAGGGTAATCAGATTGTCTATTACTAGCCACCCAACTATATTGGATGCTTGAATTGATTGTTTTTCAGAAGAATCTGCAGTTACTGCAAAATACAGTAAGACGGTATGCCAGGAAAACAATCCGACATCTCTAAAGATACACCAAGCTACATCATACTTTGATATCGTATCTGGTTTGACTTTGAATGAGGAGAGAGAAACTGTTAGGCAGGACATTAGGGATGAAAAATTGCAAACTAACAAAAGACCTTTTTTAGGCAAAGAGATGGAAAATCAACCATATTAAATCAAAATATTGGTAAATGATTATTAAGAACTGATTTTCTAGCGGTTGGAAATGAGATCCGCTAGCCAGCAAATTTAAGGTTGCTTGCCAAGTGAAAACTTTAACCTTGCTATTATTGGAAGAGGAAAACAATTATTACCGAATATTCTATTTTACAACTTGCATTAAGATTGTGGATCTGGTTGGATGACGTAAATGAAACGAATTTTGAGGCAAGCCCAGCCTCATAGCCACTTTGGATTGAGGTAAAAGTTTACAAATGTCTTGTATATTAGTTGGTCTCTCATCAATAAAACTTAAACCCAATACACTCTCGATTCCGGACATTGCCTGGTGTACATTTAGGGACCTGACGCTGATTGGATTACATTTAACCTGCCTTGTGTTTGCAATAAAAGAGCAGGATCCAAACCAGCAGAACTTCATCTCTGAAGCAAACATAATACCATGGCTGGCATTTGACATTGCTATTGGGGTACTCAGACTAGTCAAAAACCCTTTACAATTCGTTGCTAACAGGAAACTGGAGCAGAACGGATCAAACTGGAACAACCCGGAAATTGTAAACAACTGGACTAGATTCTTTACTCCCTCATTTGTAGTATGCCAAATGAGGATATACACTTTAATTGACTGGCTCACTTGTATCCTTTTTTTAATTTAGATTTCTCTTGGATTATGGGTGCATGGGCTGTTCACCCAGCTGATGGTTCAAACAACTTGATTGTATTCTTGATTTACTATGAAATTACCTTTAGCACTGTGTTCTATGTCGGTTCAATTCTTTTCTACATTATCACATATGCCATGTATCGAATTTCAAAGGGACGATGCCTGCCTGGATATACTATCAACAACCAAGACTGGCCATCCAGTTGCCCATCAATTACTTTTGACACTAGCAAATGGAAAAAGTCTGATGAAACTCTTGCTGAATACAGGGCTCGGGTTGTAGAAGAGTTTATCCAAGAAGATTTAGTAAGGACGCAGCCAATCCAAATGTATCAAATGCAATCTCCCGAATGTAGATTGACCAGAGAGGAACTCGATGGGCTGCGAACATTGACATTCACAAAAACACCGTTGCAAAGGAGAAATACTTCAAAGAGCGTCATTTCAGTAAACAGAAAACCTTCAATAGTCCGCAAGAAATCCCAAAGATCAATCAAAGTGGATGTAGAAATTGTTCAAGAACCATCAATTGCAGTTGTCGAAGCAAGAACACCATTACCAGACGATGTATTAGCAGAACATGAAAGAACAACTGATGAAACTTGTGCTTTATGTCTAGAAGATTACGCTGAAGGTGATTTACTTCGAGAACTACATTGTCAGCACAGGTTCCACGCAGAATGTGTGGATGAATGGCTTACTGAAAGTAAAAGATCATGTCCAGTGTGTAATGCAGATGCCACTGGCAAACCGCCTCAAGAAGAAGAGCAGGAATTGGAAGAAGGAGAGTTGCCACCGTTTGGTACCAGAGTGATATATTCAGATGCATAAATTTCAATGTAATTTAAATTTTTATATTAAATAACGTTAAAAATCCATTGCAGCAATAAGTTTATCCATATCATCGACCTTGATCTTTTTTGGTTGTTTCTTTACTTGCTTACCGACCCTGCCCTTCTTTTCTTTTTTGGACAGTTTCTGCTTTGTTGGTTTCTTTTCGATGACTACAGGTTTCAGTTTCTGTTTTTCTTCAAACACTTTCCAACACAATAGCTCTTGCTGGGCTACGTTAGAACAAAGTACCTGTAACTGGCAACAGTTTAATGGACACATCTTGCACAACCAATTCACCTTGTTTTTGAGCAACCTTGATGATTTCTTGAGCAACAGATTGTTTGAATTTGATTGTTCCTCTAGTTTTCCCCGGTTCATAGTCTAAATCTGCCACCTGTGCTAACCGATCCAAATAATCTTTCAACTGCTGTTTAGTTAGAGTTTCAGTATCGCCGTGCAATTCGAATTCTAGAATTTTGTTTTGGTTTTGGAGAGGCAACAGTGATTTCACCTGATTTTGTATTGCCTGTACTCTTACATGGATTGGTTCATCTTCATATACATGGTCTACTAATAATGCCTTTTCCATGGCACTAGCAGAATCGAATTCAATCAAATAACCGTCATTAGTTCGTGTACAGTTTACTACTTTGCCATACTTTGAAAAGTACTCTTTCAACTCTTCAGTCGTACAGCTTAATCCTGAGCAGTGGAGTGCACAACTGGAGAGAACATTCCAATCCAAAAACTCTTTAATCACAGCATCAGCTTCATACTCGACCGTTCCCTTGATATACCCCTGATTCATTTCAAAATATTTGGAATTGAACTTGGCCAAAGTCGACACCAAATCGTTTTCATTTGAAATCAGTTTTTTGACTTTGTTGATTTGGCAAATATGCGAAATGGGAATCCAACCCTGATGTAATAGCGGCGAATTATCAAAGGTTTTTGGGACGCTGCTTGCAAGCGATTTGAAATTCTCTTTTGAAAAGTACTTGATTATTAGCAGGAAGAGAGTGGTTTGTTTGTCTGCAGAGAAATCAGTGTCCATCAAAACAAAAAAAAATAAAAAAATTTTGGTGAATATTACAGTTTTTTAGTCTACAGTTTTATAGTTTTGACTTGGTCTACAGTTTCTAAGCTTTGAGCTGGATAACCGTCTGCCAACAGCATTTTTACTGGCGCAGGCTCTTCTCCCTTTGCGGTTGTTGGTTCGGTGCGGTGTTTAAGAGCCTCTGTCAAAATGGATTTAAAAGAGTTGAAGCTGAATTGGTGGATCATAAAGTGCAGCACAAACAAAGTATTTAATATCACTAGCACTCCCCCTAAGGCTCTATCATTGCCTACGTTAATGGCAGGTACCTGGGAAATAAGTCAGTAACACGCTTTCCTTGATTATCAAGAAAAGAATGATCAATATTGAATGCAAATAAAGAGGAAGAGATATCTCCATTGTAGAAGCGAGCAGTTTAAGCTTGGTTGACAAATTTCCTTTGGCAAATCTTTTATCTATGGATGCAATTCGCAAAATTACTGCCATCACCACACCAATACCCACAATATACCAAATTATTGTATTAACAAGTTTGGTTTTGTTTGCCCAGAGAGTTTGAGTATTATATAGTGTATAGTCTCCAGTAAAGAATCCCAAATATACCCAATAATACATGTAGTTGTATCCGTCTAAAGCCAGATGAATCCCAATGATACCAAAATATGTCAAAGCTTTCAGAGTCAAGTTGAGATGCAAACACAGGTTATTGAGAATATAAACATCGACAATATAGACAAACAAGCGAGAGAATTCGTCAAAATAGATTGGACTTGTGACCGTCCAGCTATAAAGTGCTGGTGTCATATTTGAAGAAGGGGTATAGTAACTGGTAAACATATACAAAGCACCGCTAATTGCAAACATTGTATTAGCAGTCATCATCAAAATGTCACGTACATTCAGCTGTTTGTATATCCCAAATCCTTTCCAAAAGATTGAACACAGAGGCAGTAGGATATTTACTACCATTAGAAAAGTACCAAAAGCCTCCCATGGGTCTTTGTTTGTTGGAGCAAACAGGTTTGCTGGAAAGTAACTCGTCCACACATAGCTGATACTACCCACACCCATAGTTGCCATCTTGCCAGTGAAATTCCCAACCACTTGGGAAGTAAAGTTTGTCTCTGTAGCCAAAGAATATGTTTCTACTGGATTCCCACTGCATTTCTGGCCACCATAAAAGTACAGCATTTGTTTGACAGAATCGCATTTCAAGAATCCCTCAAAACACTGATTGTTTCCTAAATAAAAACTAGTTGTATATTCTACAAATCCAGCACCAAGAGAATTAATTGTACAGTAAGACTTTTGAGAAGCAGACTGTGGAATATAACTTTCTTGAGATAAAAGATTGTAAGCGTCTCCTTGGTACAAGTATGTTCCAGCAACGCTTTCATATCCCAGTATCATTGAAGGGTTTATGGCTGATCTGCAGCATCTATCAGCTGGAATCCCACCTCTAATCGTAGAACACAACGAGAATCCCGTATCATTTTCAATGATACTAAGTGCTGTCGAATTGAGATCAATCTCATACGCAAATATAGACGATGGTGCTCCTGCGCAATCCGTGCTTTGCCAATTGAATTCAAGGAACGGTTGTCCACTCATTGCAATTTGATTATATTGTCAAATCACGAATAATCGTCATTGAAAAACAATTGCAAACAACAATAGAAAATCAATATATGAATGTTTAAAGTGGACCATGAAAATTAAAGACTCGAAAATGAATGAAATTGACAAGTTACTAGAGATAGTATGACGTGGGAGATCAAGAATTAGTCCATGCACAAGATCAATCTGTGAGAATCGTGTGATGGAGATAACAATTATTATTCCACCTGTCTTTGAGAAAGACATATTTGGCAAATCAAGAGGGTTTTTAATTCCAACAAACTTGGAACAAGAAAAGTTTCAAGTTTTTTAATATCGCTCGACTCACTTGCGGGGAAATAATAGCTTGTGAGGCTTTCATTTGTGTTCTGTGCAACCTCCTTCCCTGTTCCTTCAGTTGGCACAAGCGCAACATGATCACTGGACCATTCGTAAAAGGACTGTGGCTGAATGAAACAACCGTGAAAATATTTACTGTTGGTAAAAGGAACTCGGAGTGGGACAGGCTAGTAATACCATCATAGTACTTCCATTCAGGTTCCTAATTTCCCTAATATCTACCAGTTTTTCATTGTATTTTTTGCAAATGACTTTGTTGGTCGTCTGCTTTTGTGGATCAGGAACCTCCTAAAAAAGGCATCGGGTGTAACGATTGAGGACAATTTAAGCGACGGTTTTTTTTCAGAACTTTTAGACATAGAATTCAATAGAAAATGAAATCAATCATTTTACTTGCTACGGCAGCTTTTGCTGGAACACTAGACCTCGATCTAGCTCCAGCCTCTGGATTAATTTTCCCTAAAAACGAACTTGTACTAAATCAACTAGACACCATTGTTTACTATGCACAAAGCGACAACAAAAAGATTATTCAAATTGCTGGACCAAATGACTGCACTCCTGTTAGCAATGGACTAAGCTCCACTGTTCTAAAGACTGGACAAAACTGGTACAATACTTTCAATGATGCTGGTGTCTACTACCTCTCTGTTGAAGGGCTCTGTGGAACTGGCGCAAAGAACGACAAGGTTGCCATCCAAGTCCAAAAGAGACCACCAAATGCCTTTATTATGGCTGCTCAACAAGCTAAAGCTGATGCAAAGAAACCAGCTGGAAAGAACAATGCTGTTTCTTCTGGAGCATCTCTATTGGTAACTTTGGCCGCTGTAGTTCTTACTGTATTGTAATAAATATGAATTCAACACTAGCTTTATTAGTCGTTTGTTTCTTCGGTATCAGTCATTTTTACTGATCGTTTCCTTTCCATGGTGATCGTCGGTCCCCGCTGCTCCCTCTGCGGTCAAATAGATTTTACCATGGTTTCCAACAACTGAGACTTTTTCTCTATCCTATTCAGCGTTTCTTGCACTCTGTTGGTTTTCAAATTAGCCATAGTTGGTCCCAGCTGTATATCAGGCTGCCAATTGGACATCATCTGGAAAAAGTGCAAGAATTAAAAATTGTATTTTCACAAGGTAGTACTGATTAGCTTATCTCGTAGAATGAGTAGAAATTAATATACATTTATTTTCTGTTAATCTTTTGTGATAGGGAAATCAGCGGGAGATAAGCTCTCAGCTTGGGGAGTATGCACATGAGTGTTTAATGTTTGGACGAGATGTTTTGATGGTTGGACGAGATGGTTTGATGGTTGGACAAGATGGTTTGATGGTTGGACGAGATGGTTTGATGGTTGGACGAGATGGTTTGATGGTTGGACAAGATGGTTTGATGGTTGGACGAGATGGTTTGGTGGTTGGACAGGTCCATTCAAAGGTTGGACAGGAGGCTTTGATGGCCGAACTAGCGCCAGCTCCTCTTCTTCTGCATCCTCCGTTTCTATTTTCCTCCGCTTTACACCCTTCTTTTCCTTTTCTTTTTCATCCTTCTCCTTCTTTTCCCGTTCTTCTTTTTCTTCTGGTGACAAACGAGAAGGACAGACTTCTGCCGATCCTTTGCACTTTTCGTTGAAACGCGAATAAACCAATTCCTTGTTCCGCTTGTTGGTGCTCCTCCACGTAAGAATGAATTCCTTCTTATCGTCGTTAAAATGGTTCTTTAAGCAATTCATAACTGGGTTGAGAGTCCTATTGACAAAGTTTCTTGCACCACACGTCAAATATCGCATTTCCTTGGGCATCTCCTTGTAAAGCTGGAGAATGCAGTCCAACTTTTCAATATCTACAATAAGCAAATATTTACCTGATAGTTCCTTGTTACTGATATATTTTCGATCTTCCAAGTCGACTTTACCGAATTTCCTCTTTTTCTTTACATCTCCATTCTTTCGTGAAGCTTTATCCTGTTGTGAATCATCATCATATCGCGGATCTTCATCCTTTGAAGATTCTTCATTATCTGAATACTCCGAGTACGTTGACACTGGCGTTCCAGCAGCGCTACTGTCACCATAGTTGAATTCCGATCCAACATTACTCATTGCTGGTGAATAAGGTATTGGGTTGTGATTTGTTGGTGCTCTAGCTATACTCTCTCTGTAGATAGGAGGATCGGATAGTAGATTAGTAGGTTGATTTAAATATGGACTAGTATTGGGGGTCGGGAGATTTGTTGGTCCTTTGGTCAAAATTCTAGAATGCATGTAAGTTGAGTTATTTGATAAGGGCAAGCTTTGAAAATCTAAGCGAGGCGTAGTGGAAGGAATAGATCGAGGGGAAGCAACTGAATGCATTGAACGAGGGGAAGCAACTGAAGGAATCCTAGGAGAAAGATACGGGGAATTGCGATTGTTATGAATATGACCATTATTCCCAGACCTTTGCCCTTCCACAAGTGGTAGCGTTCGAATGCTAGGTAACTTTTGAGGATTTAATCTAGGGGTGGTGGAAGGGACAGATCTCGGGGACCCAATGTCATAATAAGTATCTGGGTTGGGAGGTGTGTATCGTGGTTGAGCCGATTGAGGAAGCTTTGGAGAGGCAACTGGTTTTTGGTGAGAAGAGTCTATATCTTGAACATTTGGAACTCGAGTCACACCAGATCGGACAGAATAAATTCTAGGTGTTCCTGTAGTTTGAACAGTTGAATTTAATTCAGAGGATACAGAAATCAATGTCCTATTATGTGACAGAGGCCGGTTTACATTGGGTAGAGATTCTGGATTTTGGTAATCCAAAGGTCTTGACAAAGGAGATGCTCTACTTTGCATAGTATAATTTTCAAGAGGTTTCACCACTGGAGAACCAATTTTTTGGATCGATTCCAAGTCAAGCTGCTGTGCAAGCGGAGAGCCTCTGTTTGGAGAATATACGTACCCTCCAGCAAATTGCATGACAGGGGTGGTGGAGGGAATAGAGCGTGGGGAACCAAGTTGGGACAGCTGTGGAGAGTGATAGCCACGATCCCTCTTTATTTGCGGTCTTGCCGCATCATCAAAGGAGCTTATTGGAGGTAACAAAGCTTCAGACTTTGTTGTTGGACTATCCGCGCCAGGTGTGAGGGTAGAGACATTGGGACTGCGGATGAGAGAAGCGCCTGCCACGCCAATGCTGCGTTCCACAATTGCTGCAACCGTTTTTCTATTCTTTAACTCTTCAGTTCTTTGACGCTCTTTTTCCAATTCTTCTTCCAGCCTGTTGTTTTGAATCTCTATATCGTTTACTGCAGGAGAAATATTCTGACGGTTGCCTGGTGAAAAGCTACCATCAACAATTTGCTTCTTCAACTGCTCTTCTTTTTGCCAAATTGCTATTCTATTGTTGACACCTTCTTCTACTCTTTTAGAAACATGTTTCTCAATTTCGAGCATTAGCATGGCCTTGTCTTCGTCAGACATTTGAGATTTGTCCAATAGTTCATGTAAACGCGATGGTTTCTCTGCTGTAGAAATGCATTGTTCGATACAAGTAATTACGTCATCGTAAATATTGCTTGGTTCGTATTTACATTTCTTTTCAATATATGAAGCTGCAATCTGATAAAGTGTTTGCCCCTTTTGGACGTCGATCAATGCTCTTGCTGCTTCACTTTCCTCGATTATGATAGGATTCCATTTTGAAGTAATTCTTTCAACACATGTCCCTTGCTCTTTAACTAGTGATAACTGAGTATGTGAATCGCCATCAAAACGATTTACATCTTCAGTGTCATTATGCCTCGCACTCTTTTTAATATGTTCAAGTTCTCCACCTCCCCAAATTGCAAGCGTGTACCCCGATTTCACAAACGTTTCCAGCCCAAATTCAAATCCTGGTCTAAATTGACGAACAGTATGCACAATAGTATCAACAAGATCGCCAACTTTCAAAGAAGAAGCAAATCTACCACTGGCAGGCGGATGAGATAGTTCTTGAAGTGAAGGAAAAAGGAAACCACCTGAGTAAAACAAATATTACTTTTGATTTTGGTACAGTTCAAGTAAGCCAGTATGTGCAGCACTGGACAAAGCTTTGGACACGCACGATCTGCCCATACCATCAAAGTAGACCTTTTTCCATGATAATTGACGTTTAATCCAAGACCTGCATTAAATAGATCCTACCTGAAACTTCTCCATCTTTATATACAGTTAATGAAGGATCAAATGATTCCACCATTATGCCAGTTGGCCGAGGTGTTCCTGTATTAAACGCAATTTCTTCAACTCGCAAGAATTGTTTTACAGACAACAGGACAATAATCCAGGCTTGCAGGTGTAACAAACTTTTCGCTTCTAAAAGTTTTTCTCGAAGCTTCAACAGATCCATCGGAGTGAGTTTGTCTGATCCGCCTTTTTTTCCTTCCCGAAATACTTGTAAAGATGAGCTAACTGCTATACTCTCGATTGGGTTCCCTCTTCTAAAAGGTTTCGGCTCCTTGAAGTGATCGTCGCATCCATGGTTCTGAGATGATTGATAGATTTTGAAACAATCTCTGCACATTTCATCGTAAGGTCCAGTTAAAAAATACGTTTTATGCAACTCTTCTATAGCCTCTAATAACTTTGGCACTTTGTTGTTATTCAACCATCCCTTTTGTGGAGTGACCAGGTTACCATATCGGTCGCAGACAGCATTCCCATTAACGTCGAAAAAAACTGTATCCAAATCAAACGTCTTCCACTTGACAAACATGACAATGTTTTCTGGGGAAATCGACGGGATTTTCTTTGGTGCATTCTAGAATTAGTGAAAATTACATCAAGGAGGATCAGGAAAGAGTTCCAGTCTCCAATAAGAGCAAGGAAATACCGCAACCCTCTATAAAACTCTTCATACTCTGGCCGTATCAGAATCTCTTTGGTAAAGTTTTCACTAGGCGTATAAGAGTTGTTTGTGAACTTTAGCCTTAGAAAGCGAAGACACTTGTTTACTCCTAGTTCAACAGCCTTCCACTCTTTCTGGTCAAACTGACATGATTTGTCCAGTATCATCTTTCGAAAGCAACTTTTTTTGGTTCCATATTCACAACAGATTGGGTCTCTTGAACTTTAATTTCCTTAATTGGACGACTGTACCACTAATAGAAACCCACCATGCGCAAGGCTTTGTGGCGCTCAATCCATTTTTCGTTTGGATCAAAAGTAATTTACAAACTTGCATTCCCAACTAGTTTGATTTGCCCTTTCAATTTAATACTTTGATCCGCTTCCTTTTTGCTTTTTTCATTTGACGATTTAATCTCTCGTGTTCCCATGATTGAACGACACCGCCTAAAATAGGTTTTCTTTCCCCTTTTGATTTCCATTCATTTGTAGTGTAACATCACTTAACCGCCGCCCATGCTAGTCACAAACCGACAATGTGAACTGGGATGATGGGAAATTTACAAGTATTATTATTCAGATTATTTAATTAATATTGCTCTTTTTGTTCACAAAATAGGAGATGACCCTGAGCGCTTTTTCTGTGCAAATCTCGGCTGAAACACTCCATTGATCACAGTTGTCGTGAGTGTTTAATGTGAACCTTTTTCATTACCTCTTTATTTCAAAAATTCTTTCAACTGATCATAATACCCATTCGCAAGCTCATCATACTCTACAGAATGCTCCATTATAAGCTCTTTCAAATCACCCAAGCAAGTTCCATTCTGGCAAAGGAATAGCAGAAACCGCAACACGTTTTTCAATACTAAATCTACATTAACAAGACTTACTATTCTTTGTTTCAAATTGAATCTTGATTGATGCAACCGCTTGATCATTCAGCTGGATTTCTTTATGCTTTTGCACATAGTTTCCAAGTATCCGAAAACATCTTGATGATATTTGCGGGTCTGGATTGGTGCAGTTATCATAGACTGCGGGTAAATCGAGATTCTCTAGGACTACAAATTCAGGCTTATTGAAAAACTCTAGTGATTTGAATTTGCCATCCAGTTTTGCACTTTGTACCAATTCATTCTTTGAAGGAGTGCTCTTTTTTACCAGTTTTGATGGTGAGTTGTAATCAGTCATTGGTGTATCTCCAATTTTGAAAGGAGTATCCAATTCCCCTTCCATCTTTCTTGTCCATTTCCCGCCCTTCTTTTTAAACAATTCTTTAATCTTGACTTCAATACAACTTTTTGTCAGTTTGGTATTAATGTTTTCTTGAACATGTTCAACAAGATTCGAGAGTTTGATTTCCTTGTCAACAACAAGCTTGATCAATTCTTCTTCAAGTTCTTGTGGGAATACTTGTTTACGAGGAGTTACAACAGGCTTCGATTCGACAATATCCAGTAGTTCAAACTTTAATCCAAGCATATTTGGTCCCATTTGATATAAACCTTCAACAACAGGAACGAGCTCAACTAGTTTTCGTATCACATTCTTTTCTTTAAGTCTTTCTTTTAGTTTACTCTTGTCAATCTTCATTTTTTCGTCATCCTCTTCACCCATTCCTTCATCTTCAGATAAATATCCATTTGGTACTATCCAGTCATCTTCCATTTCATCTTCCTCTTCTGGTTCTTCTTCATTTTCACTAACCAATTCTTCACCTTCTTCTTCCTCTTCCCATTCAAGCTCGCTATCCACTTCATAATCCAATGCTACATCTTTACCAAACGGTTTCTTGCCATTGACGTCTTTACTTTTTTTACTCCAAGTTCCAAAATAAGCTGGTCTCAAGTCAGTATGAAACTTTAGTAACTTGTAGTGATAATCTGTGCTTTTTGGATAGATGAATTTGCCTGTATTAGTTTCAATTACCTTTAACCAATTTGATATTCTTGAATGATTCATTAAACTCTCTTTTTGCTTGCTCAATATCAATTTCAGAGAATTCATACTCTTTAATCTCGCTCTTGAATCTGTTGACAGGCGCCCTAATCGTGTTTGTTTGCTCAACAGGCTTGGCAACTGGTTTAAAAAATCCGAGGATATTGGTTTGTGATTTATCTACTTTGACCTTCTTTGCCATTTTTTCTTGCTTTAAAGCTTCCTTTTCAAGTCTCTGTTGTTCCTTTAGAGCCTCCTTTTCAAGTCTCTGTTGTTCCTTTAGAGCCTCCTTTTCCAGCCTCTGTTGTTCCTTTTCAATCTTTTGCTGAATCTTCAATTCTTTTTCGGCTTCTTTATCTTGCCTTGTTTTTTCTTCTTTTTCTTGTTCGTCATCCAGCTTAATTCTCTTGTTGCTCCCAAGCGATTCTTTTCTCTTTCGGGTCAAGGATTCCATTTCTTCTTGGGGAATATTCTCGTAATAAGCAACAAATTCTTTTTGGAGATCTTGTCTTTCATACCGCCGGTCAAACAGTTGATCTTTCAGATCAAGAGGAAGTTGTTCCAAGAGAGAGTCGCTTGCTTCCCACTTGTTTAGAGGGAATTGGTCGTTACCGTAATTCACAATAGAACCTAAATTAGCAGCGATTACCAAGCAATTCGAGTTTTTCTTTTACATCCTGAATTCTGAATTGCTTTTGCAGTCGCTTGGAGAGTTGATCAAGGGATTCGCTTGATTCATGTGCAAGTAAAACCAATAGCAAATCAAGAGATTCTAATTTGTTTTGATAAAATGAAGCCAGCAAATTGATTGTAAACGGTTCCTTTTCCAAGTCCAAGGGCTTTTGATTGAAATCTAACTTTCCTCGTTTGAACCACGATTTCTTTTTCTTTGGAGTTGCTTGCTTTGCGGTCTTTGGTTTGATATCGACAGAGCCTGGATTTACTGGTTTGTTTTCCTTTTCATTCAGATCTTGCATCGGTTCTTGTATTGGAATGGAAATTTCCATTTTTAAGATTTGTCAACTGTCCGAAATTAACTTGCTGGACATTCTTTGACGAGTATGCATCCCATTGGTTAATTTAACTGTAAGATGATTGGTTAATATCCATTGATTTGAATCACTAGTTAATGTAGTTGATTGGTAACAAGAAATCATTTGGTAAAATCACATAAGCAATGTTTGGCTATAACAAATAAACAATGTTTGGCTTATATTTAGTATCTTGAGAGGCAAGCTACCCCAAGGATTCTTAAGTAAAAACAGTAGAAACCCCTGGAGATAGCCGTTGATTTCAATAAAGCTATTTGATTGAAGCCTGTTTGCGTTATCAGTCACTACAATATTAAGCATCATTTCTAATAATGGCATAATACTGTATTACATAAGCAATCACTAAACTCAATTTGATGACTCTTCTGATACTGGTATTACAGAAGAGATAAAAACCCATCACCAAATTATTTTTTTCAAGCGAAAAAATGACAGTCTACAATTTCAGTGCAGGACCAGCAATACTCCCTAAACCAGTCTTGGAAAAAGTTCAAGCAGAATTACTAAACTACCAATCATGCGGTTGCTCAGTCTTGGAAATGTCCCACCGTTCCCCAGAGTTTGAAGGAATCTTGAACAAAGCTGAGCAAGACTTTCGTAAAATACTTTCGATCCCATCTGACTATGCCGTTCTGTTTATGCAAGGAGGCTGCTCTACTCAATTCTCTGCCATCGTTTATAATCTCGTTGTTGATTTGGATAAGCCTGTAGACTATATTGTTACTGGTGCATGGTCAAAAAAGGCAAAAGAGGAAGCTGCTCGATTAGGATTAAAGGTAAACGCAACTACAAAGGAAGCTTTGGAATTCAGTAAAGATCCTTCATTTATATACTACTGCGATAACGAAACTGTGCATGGAGTGGAAATGCCAGTTGATTTTGTAGACAAGCTACCAAAGAATATTCCAATTGTTTGCGACATGTCTTCTAATTTCATGTCTAGACCTTTTGATGTTACAAAATACAGTGTGATTATTGGTGGTGCTCAAAAGAACATTGGGCCAGCAGGATTGACTATAGTAATTGTGAAAAAAGACCTGTTGGGTAGATTTGCTCAATGCCCACTTAAAGGCCCATTGATGCTGGACTATAAATTGATGGCAGATCAAGGATCCATGTACAATACACCACCTACGTTTGCGATTTATGTCTCGGGACTATGCTTTGAATGGGTATTAGCAATTGGCGGCATTGAAAAAATTGCTGCTCTAAACAAAGCGAAAAGCCAAGTGCTCTACGAAGGACTGCAAAAATACCCGAATGTATTCTCTTTTCCAGTTGAGGAAGCTTACCGCTCAAGGATGAATGTTCCGTTTAGAATCTTGAAAGACGGAAAGCCAAATGAAGAGTTGGAAAAGGATTTCATCAAAGGTGCCGAGAAACTCGGAATGATCTGCTTGGCTGGACACCGCAGCGTCGGCGGTATTCGCGCTTCGCTGTATAATGCTCTTCCTATCGAAGCGGTTGAATTCTTGGTACAGTACGCCCACTCTTTTGCTCTCAAACAATAAACTACTTTTTTGAAAAAGTTTGCGTCACGAAATGCATCACTACATTGCCGGGATTTTCAATTTACCTTTCATCCATGTATTGTCAGTAGCAACACTTACTGGAATGACCCTACACACCAGCTTTGTTGCTGGTATCATCCAGTTCCGAACTCTCCCAAGACCAACATTCGGCAACCTCCAAGCCAAACAATTCCCAGTCTACTTTTCAATCCAAGCCGCAGCGTTCGCTCTACTCAACCTCACAACTTACAAACTAATGAAATGTCCATTTACTAAAGCCTTGAACGTCGTTGGATTAAGCTTGGCTTTGTTGAATTTGGTATTCATTGGTCCATGGGCAAACAAAGTAATGGTTGAACGACATGAAAAGGAAAAGAACAAGGAGGATGTAACTGCATTGAGCAAGAAGTTTGGTATTTTGCATGGCGTATCTTCCCTTGCTAATCTTGGCATTGTCTTTATTGCCCTTTTCCATTGCTGGTCCTTGGCGCAATATATTAAATAAAGTAGTTTTGATTATCTTTGTGTGGTTGAAATAGATGCCACATGACTAAAGAACTTTTGAATCACACGACTGTAGAACCAATACAAATAGGCTAAATGATTGCTTATCTGTATGCTTACTTTGATAGGTCTTGTGTCTGCTCAGTGTTCTAACTTGTATGGTCAATGGTAAATGTATGCTAATAAAGTGGTGGGCAAAACTGGAACGGACCAACATGCTGTCAAAACGGATCACTTTGTACTTTTCAAAATCAGTACTACTCTCAATGTTTACCAGCTACTAATCCAAATCCCGTTACAACAGTGTCAGTTGAAACAATGCCTGCACCAACTACCACCACACCAGACACTATCCCATCATCTACTTTTAGTATGCCAACCTCGACTGGTAGAGCTGCTGATCAGTACCCAAAAGGAATCGATAAAGCTATTACTACAAGGTACTTTGACTGCTGCAAACCTGCTTATGCTGCCTATCCTGGTGCGACATCCGGAAACTGGGTAAACGCGTGTGCAAAAGATGGCACAACACCATTCAGCAATTCACAATCGGGCTGTGGCACCGGTTCTTCTTTTGCATGTTCCTACTCTCCAATAGTAATCGACGACTCTCTTTCTCTAGGGTTTGCAGCTCACAATGAAAAATACAATGGAAATGGAAATACTAGGTGTCAATGTTACAAACTTGATTTTCAACCGTCACCTTTATCGGGGAATAAACTTGAAGGTAAATCTATGATTGTACAAGTTACAAATACAGGTGTAGAAGACGGCCATTTTGATATTGAGATGCCAGAAGTTTTTGAAGCTGGCTGTCAAGCACAGTACGGTACAAATGCACCTTGGGGTACCATTAAAGGCGATCTAAAAACTGTTGGTGACTGCGATTACTTGCCTCCTAGTTTAAAGAATATTTGTTTATGGCGATTTGGATGGTTTGAAAATGCAAATAACCCAAATGTACTTTCAGTACCTGTGAAATGCCCTAAAGCGCTCACCAACCTTTCAGGCTGTTTAGATCAATAAATCTACAATTCAATAGGTATTATATTATAAAAATCTAGCCGAGACCTGGTTTTTCACCAACTTTGGCCCCACAATTACTGCAATTATGGTCTACGTCTTGACACATTACACAAGGCACCCATGCACATGGCCAGCATATAAGACATACAAGACATCCAATTGCAAATGCGCCAGTACCAACCCTTTCAGTGGTTTTTGTAATTCCAGATTGCTTGCAGAATGGACAGGTTACCAACATTGGTTCTTTTCCAAATGGTGGTTGAACTACCATTGGATCTTGAGCTGCAGGCTGACTCGATGGGGTAGGGTACGCCGGAGGTGGAGCAGATATATCCTGAAGTTCTGGAACAGGTTCTTGTTTGCCAAGTTCTGCAACTGGAGGTTCTGATGACATTTAAGAAGTTTTTTTTGCTTTGTGCTTTTATACTCTTTGTACCAATCGGCTGTGACCTTTTTTTAAAAGCACTCCGCCAAAGTTAAATTTTCAATACCAATGGTCTGTTAAAAACAACTTGATAAAAAACAGATGGGTAATTCAAAAGGTTTCTTGCCGGGATTGCTGCTGTTTACCAGACTTTGAGCTGTCAATAGGCATCGCTGAAAGGTTTGTACTTGTTGTGGCTGTGACCTCCTTGGCTTCTTTTACACAGCAGTCAAGTAGCTATTATTGGAATGATGACTTGAGATCTAATACATAGGTTGGGGTACCGATTTAGTTAACGGTATACCATCTAGTTCCAGACTCATTGGAAATTTATCAAACAAATCAATTCTACCCTAGTGACCATCTTGTTTTCGGAACTCTAGATCAAGTTCAAATGGTTCATGATGTTCACCAGACGTTTGTGAATTTGAAAGATGGATTGTCTTGAGATAATTCCACGTCATTCGAGCTATTAAGGCATCAATATGAGACTGTAGGAAATGCAGCAATTATGTGAATGGAAGAGAAATGCTTTTTCAATTATTCATGTTGGAAATTTTTGAAAATCGGAAATTGGTTTTTAGAAGGTGACACAAACAGGAAATTTGATCTTGGCCTTTCTTAAATTGTGGCAAAGTTGACTATGGTGAGTCATAAATTCATTTAAAAAGCAACAGAGATTGCTCAATGCAAAATAACGAATGGAAGATCCAAAAACTAGAAGGGAAAAGAAAGGAGACAAGAGCAAGAGAAACAAGGAGCTGAATGGAAAGTATTCTGCAAAATTCATAAGGGCTAGGGAGGACTTGCTGAACAAACGAAACCCCAATCAACAATAATTCAATGTATTATATCAATAAACTAAATAATTATTTCTGCTAGATATATAGATGCGAAACCATTTTTGCAACAGTGTAGGACAATTTTAGTTATCTAATAGTACTCACTACAGACAAAAGACGGCTTTGAATTGACGATTTTGGAGTTTCAATGACAGATATTATCCTAATACTATTACCAAGATAGATTACTCATCATTAAGAATTAAGAATCTGACTTACCATGTGGCACGCGCCACATTAATTGTGAATATTAGAATATGGTCTAATTAGCACCACTATATCCTCAAGGATACTTTAAATCTTCTCTCTTAATAGACGGCTGACACTAATAATTAATGCAGCGAGGTCAATGTTTCCAGAGTACAAAATTCGAGACTACTCCACATTTTTAGAACCCTTATTTAGTTTACAAAAAATTATGGCAGACATCAAAGATTCCACCAACTACCCACAACCCCCACAATCAAATGCGCTTGAAGGCCAACCTGCGTACGGCGCTCCTCCTACCTACCCTGCACAAAGTCCTGCAGATGGTTCCAATGCACCCCAAGTGTATCAACAAGCTCCTCCCCAACCACAAATGGTGGTAGCTCAAGTATTCTCTGAAAACCCTCAGCCAATCTCATGCCCAAATTGTAAAGCTCAAGGGATTTCAGTTACAAATAAGAGCAATGGTGCTGCTGTATGGATTTCAGCGTGTGTTGTTTGCCTTGTATTCTGGCCTTGTGCCTGGGTTCCATTAGTCATAGATACTTGCAAAGATACGGAGCATAGATGTGCTAATTGTGGTGTAATGGTTGGAGTAAAGAAAATGATTTAAATAAATTTGTTTCCTATTCTTTACAACTACTATCGTTTTGCTACCAGTTTTGTGTACAGCGTTTTAATTTCCTAGTCCCAATTAAAAGATCCGTCAAATATAACATTGATACTGTTTGAGGGAACTTAATTCAAGAATTTTGTAAAAGAAAGTTTACGTAATATCAAATGGTAATCTGAAATAAAATTGGTACCTAATGGCTGGTTGAAAGATTAGTTTGTAACAAAAGTAGGCGAATCCAGTTCTGCCAAATCATTTCCTAAAGTCAATAATGTGAATTCCAAACAGACTCATCCAAATAAAATCTTTGCTGATTGTCTCCCTTGGAATATTCATACTGATCATGAGCGATTGAATTTCTCATACATCTCATTGGTTCATAATAACCAGTGACCCCCATCCAAACGATTCCAAGAAATTCACGGATGCAATATTTGGTGATTTCTTTAAATTTCTTGTGCTCTTTAAGATGCCTAGTAATGATTTTGTCAACCCTTTCCGCAAATTTGCACACCTTCTTCATTGTGTCGAACAACCAATTTATATCCCCATTATGATTACCTACTCGTAGAGGGAATGTCGCGCGTTATTAGAGCAATGTTCCCAGGTTCTTTGATTATTTCTTGCAATACAAGGAATCGAGCTAGTACATCGCGATGATTCAAGTTGTATGCTTTCCCGGCATCCTTCAAGTATTCATTCACATTACACTTGAATAGGTTGATTTCAAGGGTTTCGTCTGGAGATTTACTGTCAGTTGTCATCGTAAAGTTAAAAATTGAATCTATTACTTTTGTTGATCAAGGGAGTCATTCGAATAGAACGATTTGGAAGGTTTGCCTCGAGCAGATGTCCAAGCTGCATATTCCACACCCTATGAAATTTAAAGAATCTTTATTCTTCCATTGTACAGGTTCCATACCACCCGGTGATGGCATTGAGATCGTCAAGAATAGGAATACCTTTGGTGGTGAACACGTTGAAAGTGCCGTCCCCACACTTGAGCTTGTTCTTGATGATGAACGACTTTTTGTCTCTGTTTCCAGCCGCAAAAGCATTTATGGTAGTGCTGTAGTCCTCGGGATGCACCAGTGCCTTGTCAAACACATTCAACTGCGCGCCAGGGGGAGCACCGATATACTTTGAGAACTGCGAGTTGCAGTACACGACGTTCCCCTTTGGATCGCTCTTCCAGATCAGCTGTGGCAGGTTTTCTGGCAGGATCGCCATCTCCCTCGCAATCTTTTCGGCTTCGTCGACATCTTTGCACACTCCGCAGAACGACAGCAGCTTGCCGTTTGGATCGAGGATGGGCGATGCGCTTCCGTGGAACCATCGGATCTTGCCGTCCTTGTTCTTGAGTCTGAACTTGAAGTCGAGGCCGCTCTTTCTCGCTTTCGCCTTTTCGAACGCCTCTTGCAGTGCGGCATAGTCCTTGCCAAAGCACAGCTATATTAGTTGCGTTTACCTTGTCCGAGTAGAACAGCGTCTTGTTTGTCTCAAAATCGATTCCAGTGTACTCTTTGAACTGCTGGTTCCCGTAGAACAGCTCCCCGTTAGGGTCGGACTTCCAGATCAGAACTGGCAGTTTTTCTTGGAGGGTCTCGAGTTCTGCTTCAAGTAGCACGGCGTCGTCGATATCGGTACATGATCCGTACCATTGCTTGAACTTGCCCTTGATGTCAAACACTGGGATGGCTTTAGTCAAGAACCATCGGTAGCTTCCATCCGCGGCCTTTAATCTTCGTCTCAAGCTGAATGGCTTGTAATTGCGATTCGCACTTGCAAATGCATCCACTCCAGCTTGGTACTCGTTAGGATGGACAACATCCTCGCCAAACACGTTAACAGAATCATCTTGACCTTTGGTGATGCCATAGTAGTCTCTGAATCGTTGGTTGAGCAACAAAACTTTTCCGTTTCTATCGACTTGCCACATCAACTGCGTTTCAGTACTTTGCTTGTAGTTTTCGGCTTCGATCTCTGGAGTCAGGTCTCTGATGATCGCAGTGAATTGATGGAATCCGGCATCTACTACTTCCGAGATTGCCAAGTGAATCGGGAATTTGGTGCCATCACTCTTCATACCCATCGTGTCAAGTCCATTTGCGATTGCTTTTTTAATTCCAGTAGTAAAGTAATTGTACAGATCTAGAGTTAAGTGAATGTACATGTGTCGTGCTTGGATGCAATTTCTGGCGGCATAAGAGCTTTGATATTCATTCTCTTTTCCATTACCTCCGATGCCTTGTATCCAAACATTTTTTCAGCAGCAAGACTAAATTAATATTAGGATACTTGAATCGCTGAATGTAGCCTCTGTTGTCGATCGAAACCACACCATCGCTGAAGGTGTCCAGCATATTGAGCAAGACTTGTCTCTCAACGAGCGCTTTGGTTTCTGCTTCTCTGATATGATTCTCCAACAGGATCTCCTTTTCTTGGGTTTCCAAAGTTTCTGCAATTTCGTTGTCTGCTTCTTGCACTAGCCTCTTGCGTTCAACATCATGGTTCAATTCCATTTCTTCAAGTTCAGCTTCGAGCTTTTCCTTTAGTTCTGCATACTCCTTTTCGTTTTCAGACTTTAGGTTGTAGAGCGCTTCATTGTGTTTCTTGCGCAGTTCAACCAACTGGTTCTGTAGCTTTGAGATAATATTCTTTTCGTTCAAGGTTGCATCTACATCCACTTTTTCACCTTCTTCATGCTCAAGGTCAACTTCCTTTTGCTTTTTCGCCCTCAAGTTAGTATCACTTCCTCTTCTGCTAGTGGTTTTGGATTGTGCAGTTGAAGCAAGATTGGATTGGTTTGCTGACTGTGAACTTGATTGGGACGCAGACTGATTTGATCTTGTTCTGGAGTGAGAACCAACACTTGAGCTAAAATCTTCA
This sequence comes from Boothiomyces sp. JEL0838, assembly GCA_027604245.1. Taxonomy (NCBI): domain Eukaryota; kingdom Fungi; phylum Chytridiomycota; class Chytridiomycetes; order Rhizophydiales; family Terramycetaceae; genus Boothiomyces; species Boothiomyces sp. JEL0838. Next base: position 70,739 of record JADIIY010000053.1, read on the forward strand.
TCTAGATTTGCAGCGTTATAGGCTTCCTCCTTTCCGAGAACATAAACCCAGTAGTTCTTACGAGTGGCAAACAGTTGTTTGTGTTCTTTTTTCAATTCCCTGACCTTGTTTCGGTGGTTGGCTTTAAACTTTGATATTTCAGCATTATTTTGGTACTTGAAGTCTGCCAACTTTAATACTTTTTTCGCAGCTTGGATCTTGTCTTTGGCAGCATAGTATTCGTCTTTTTGGGCAAAAACCAATTCTTGCTCTTGCTGGAATTGCCGAGCTTTCAAATATGTCAGCTCTTCCATCACAAACTAGGTAAACATGATCTTACCGCCTGTTTTTCAGCCTTTTCTTTAAACTGGCGTAGCTCCAATCGTTGCTGTTGCTGGGTGTGCTCCAAGCGCTTCTTGTGGATCACTTTCTGGTGGTTGAGTTTCGATTGGAACCGCTTTTGGGCCTCACCTCTTTCCTCTTCATTCAGTCCTTGGCACTGAAGATCTAAAAGGAGCTTCTTGTTCTTGTAGATGCGCTCTTCAGCGGCATTGAATTGCACAATTTGCTTTGCGTGTCGCTCTTCAATGTGGGAGACGATCTTTGCGATTTTCTGACGATGGGCACTCAGCTTGTACTTAATCTCTACAGTTTTCTGGACCACTTCGGCTCTGTACTGAGTCTCGGCATACAGGAGCTTGAGCTCACGCTGCTGCTTTAGAGTGTTGAGCTTTCCGACTTTCCTAGCTTCATAGTCTTTGAGAATTTGGGCTTGGCGGATTTTCAGTTGGATAAGCTCTTCTTCCTGGCGGCTCTTTAGTTCAAAGAGCTCCAGCTCGTTGAGGTTGTTGAAGAAAGCGTCTTCATTCTTTTTAAACATTTCCACTTCCCCGATAAATACATGCTTTTCAATCTAAAATTAAACAGGTACTACCGCAGTTGTTTCTACATAGAGGTTGTTTAAAAGCTGCTCTGATTGTTGTTTCAGTGTGTTTTTGAAGCCATCAGTACCAGAGTTTTTACGCAAGTCATCCATTTTGACGACATATTCTGCCAGACGACGAGCATTTTCATCTTCATATACTTCAGCAACATTTTCCACAGTAATTGGCGGATTGCTGGCAGGCATCGGATGGGGTTCATTCTGATTTGAAGCCATGCGAGGTACATTGGGATCTTCTTGTGGTACAGAGGGGTTTTCTTTTAGAGAGCTTGTTGAGGCTCGAGCAACTGGACAAGTTTCCATCGGATTTTTGTTTTTCTCTCTAGTTTTCTTAAAGTTTATATATTTTCATAAACAATAGTACAATGGACATACACAAGCCACATCGGTATGGGAGACCATCTGGTAACGTTTCCTCATATTTAGATGAGGAAAACCACAAATTAAGCTGGATTTACCTGAAATTTGCATTTTCAATAGGTTTTGTGAATATATTTGTCATTTGGTGGGTTTCCAGCCAAACACGAAATCTGTACAGATTGAATATCTAATTTTCGGTTGTAGTCGACTTTGGTTGCATATTCGCATGCACCCGACATTTGTAACTTTATTGTTTTCGATTGGTTTGCTCCAGAAAACTGATCATTATGATCTATGGTGGAAATCCGTTGCATGTCACAAACCAAATTGAATGAAACAACTGATAAGATAGTCTAAAATGAACAACTCAAATAAAATCAAGCACAGCTAGTTTATTGCGCCCGACTGCAATTCTGACTTTGCTTGCATTCAGAATTTCCTTGACTAAATCAGTGCCAGCAAGCCACACATTTAAAACTCAAAGACGGTGTTGTGTTTCATAAAACTTTACATGGAGAAAGCAAATAATCCACAGTTTCCAGCATCCACAGTATATCCAAATCAATTTCAACAAACCCAGCAGTTTCACCAGCCGCCTATACAGACAGGATATATTCCACAGATGCCAATGGTATTTTCACATCAACCACAACCATTGTCATGTCCGCACTGCCATCAACAGGGAATTACAATAGTGAAAAAAGAGAATGGATTAGCAGCTTGGTTAGCGGTTGGGGGAATGTGTTTGATTGGATGCTGTTGTTGTGCTTTCATTCCGTTGTTCATTAGTAACTTTTTTTTTAAATTTCAGATGATATCAAGGATTCTGTGCATTCATGTAGTAACTGTGGTCATGTAGTTGGAGAAAAATCAAGAATTAGTTAGTGTAATTATAAAGATAATATATTTTTGATAACGATACAAAAAGACATTACCTCCTGAGCATCTTTACTGATAATGCGACTAAATATTTGCTGCAGTAGATCTGTTGAGTTCAAAATCGATCCCTGGAGAGAGTGGATGTTGAAAAAAGCCCCTCACACTAAAGGTAATATCTTGACTATATCATGGTTTAAAAGTAAAACTTGAACGAATTCTATTCAAATGACCTTATAAAGGAGCATATGTTGATTGTTTTAAACGCGTTTCGCAAACAAACAACTTGCCATGCTTCACGGAACACCATCTCGAAGAAACACCGTTAGGTCCTTCAAGTCAGCATTTGGACTGCAAGAGCACCAGCATTACCAGCTAAATGAACAAAGTAATCAAACGCTCGCTACTTTATACCTTCCAGCGTCAATCCCATCTTTGTTGAATGTTTCCCCTGGCTTATGGCATTGGGTCACTACCAGTGAAATTTCATCAGAGCATCCTAGGGTATTTACACCTGCTGGAGAGCCAATCTATGACCACTTGCCACCGCATTTACTGGCTCCTTACACTCCACCTGTCAATGAAAAACTCTTGGCTTCACGCTCAACTTCTTCCACTTTGCTCAGTGGTTACTCTACACCAAAAATAGCAAGGTAAGAGAATACTAACAAGAAAATCTATCGAACAGGATGACTACAGAGTCCGCAGATTCTTTATCAACAGTAACAATCACTAACCTAGTCATGAGTATACAACTAAAGAGCCAAAACTACAACAATATTATTTGCGTTATTGGAATTGGTGACCAAAAGCGCACCACATCCATCTTGCATTTACAAAAAAACAAGATGCAAAAAGGTTCAATTACAGAATGTCTCGAAGGATTCTTATTGTAATTCATTCTGATAATAGCGATGTACCAACTGACGCGGCTGACTTTGTCCTATCAATTCATTTTTACACCAAAGGCAATGAATCAAGTGGAATAGTATCCTCCCCATCCATTTCTTCAATGTCTTCATTATCAAACTTGAAGTTCTTTAAAAAACAGCAACACCAAATGTTTAATTTCAATGACAAAATCCCAGCTTCTCCACAATCACTTGGTGTCTTTTTAGGAGAGCTGTCTCTTGTTGTCCCTGCTTCACATCAGTTTGCCAAAATCCCTAGCTCGCACGCCATTAATTCCCCAAAGAAGGAAGTTGGAAGACTATCCATTCAAATGGGTATTTATGATGACTATCATTACATTCCACTGCCAGTACATTTATTTAATATAGGAGTTACCAATGGAAATGATGAGTTATGCAGACTACTTGAACTTTTATCTCTACACCAAAGGCGGTCTAATCTGGGATAAAAAGTGGGTAGTAGCAAGCACAGATGGGCTACTAGTTTACAATGCAGAATACCGTGAAGTAAATATTTTTAATAGCAGAACAGAGATCCTATCGCATGGTTGCCATTCAAACAACTGCTAAAGATTGAGAAGGCAAATAGAGAGTTTATGGCAGCTCCGAACTGCATGGAACTTTCCATTTCTTTACCTTGGATCGATGATTTACACGTGTTTTTGCCAACTGAAGTAAGCAGCACTTGGAAAGATCAAGTTGCTGAAGCGGGACAAGTAGGAAAGAACAATGTGATTGTTTGTATTACTGCTGATTCTAAAGAACGAATGTCTCGTTGGAAAGACTTTTTGGAATGTCATATCTTGAGAAATAGAATGCGACATTAATAAATTCAAGTGTTTATTGGTCTTTTTTTGCTTCTCTTAATTTCTTTTTCAATGCCTTTTCTCTGATTTCCTGGTGCATGGTGTAACTGCTGTCAATCTTGAATGTTTCTGGTACAAACCAGTCCAATACAAAGTTGATCAAAGCATGAGGGGCATATGGAGTAGAGTTGATGGAGGAACCGCAAGAGTGTAGAACAGATGCTACAAACTTTCTTGGCGTAGGAACAAAGAATGAGGATTTTCTAATCTTTGACATTGCAGTTTGGACGAAATAGAGGTTGACATGTTCCACGTGTACTCCTTGTTTGTGGACTTCCATTGCCAAGCCTTGAGAGAATGAGGAAACAAACGCCTTTGAAGCTGCATAAGTAGACAATAACCCCTGAGTTAGAAATAGTTACCGATGGAATTTTACCAGACATGCTTCCCATATTCAAAACCAAGCCTCTCTTCTTTTCAACCATTTGAGGGATAACAATACGACACATTTTCATTAATGAATGGACATTAACTTGCATAATACGTTCGATGCGTTCAGTATCTTCTTCCAAAAAGGAAACAGGAAAGTCGTGGGAAACACCAACGTTATTGACCAAGACTTTGACATCCAAAGAGTTGAGTTTGTCTGCTAATTTTTCCCAATCTTTTTCAGTGGCATTTGCGAAATCAAACTTGTATACAATTGATTCATGTCCAAGCTTCTTGATTTTGGCAGCAATTTCGCTCATCTTGTCTTCTGATCTAGCCAACAATACAATGTCGTATCCCTTCAATGCCAACTGCAGAGCGAATTCTTTTCCGATTCCATCTGATGCACCAGTGACTACAGCCCACTGATCTTTCTTGTCCGTTTTGAGGTCGTAGGCATTCCAGAAAGTCAAATTTAAAATGGTTTTAAAGATGTTGACGGCAAGAGTTGCTAGGAACATTAATCCGATCAAGTGGACTACATTGTGCCAGAACTGTGGATTGAATTCAAAGCTCAACAGGTTGCTGAATTCCATTTTGATTTGCTTTTTTTTGACGAGAGATTTTCGTCATTTAACTTGCGATAAAAATTATCGGAAGGGAGTAAGGGTTTACGATTTGATTTGCCCAGATTGAGTAACACACGGTATTGGAAGCGCTGTTTAGTTTAATTGGTATTGAACAACACATTGAGTCCATGTGGACAATGCTCCGCCATCAGAATAGTCTTGAAGTTGTTTATTGATATTCTGTTGGTTTTATGTTAGATGTTTATTTGTTGGTGATGGGTGTCTTGATACCCAGCGCTATAGTAACATTTAGACATTTCAGCAAAACCATTTAATTCTCGGTTGATGTTACCCAAGATCAGAGGCTGCTCGCTGTATTTGGAAATAAGCAATTCCAACTCCGAATGTTGGTGTCAATGGCGAAGCCCTTTGTGGAGTTTCGTATAAAGCAAAGAGAAATTAATTTGATAATATGGAAAAGGAAGCTCAAAAGGAAGCTCAATTACAACCATCGCCTAGCCCGCCAGCATACTCTGAAATTGATGAAAACCTGGGGAATATTGTTGGCGAATCGTCAAAATGTCTTGTCAATGAAGACCAGTGTGAATTAGAAGATAAAGAAAAGTTTGGAAAAAGCCTTGTTGGCGAATCGTCAAAAAGCACTGTGAATGAAGACCAGTGTGAACCAGAAGATAAAGAAAAGGTTGATGAAAAACAGAGCCAAAGGAAAGATTTGCTAGAACCTAAAAACATAAAAAAGGCTGCTAATAAGAAAAAACCAAATGAACCATGGTTGGTCAATACAGCACCTAGAAATGTGTACAATACTCCAATCGAACCATGGACTACCAATCCCAATTTACAGAGGTCGCATTCCCATCATCAAAATGACACTTACTGTGTAGTTTGTTGTTTCGACAACAATGGTACAAATTATGGTACCGAGACTTATGGATACCATCAGCCAGAGTGTAATTGCTGTTTAGATGGCGATGGGTGTCACAATCATGGATGTTGTAGTGGATTTTGTACACATCATCAGTGCTGTACCTGTGATGATTCTTGCTCTCACGACAGTTGTTGCGCCTTATTCTGTGATGAAGATTGCTACAACTCTTGTTGCAATGAAGGGTGTTGTAACGACGCATGTTGTAATGAAGGGTGTTGTAACGACGCATGTTGTAATGAAGGGTGTTGTGGGATTTTGGGTGAACTGTTACATTGTTTCGCAGCAATATTAGGATGTTTTTGCGACTGCAACTGACTTTATATAAATACTGTTTTATTTTATAATCACTTATGCAGGTTCAATTAGATTCTTTGTATCAAATTTTCCAAGACTGGATCTAAAAGCTGTTATTATTAATCCATTCTATTGTACACTGTCAGTAATAGCAATATAACATACAACTTTGATTCAAAGTACCAGAGAAGATTGCGGTTACCACAAGTTTCAAGAACACCAATACCAAATACTTTAAAGCAGATAAAAGATCTTTATTTCCTCTTTAAGTTTGTTACAAGGACCTAACTTTTTCCACCACCAAGTGTAACACAATTTCAATGGCTTGACAGCACCATAAAAACCTAAAGAAAATAAAATAACCAAAATGAAAGATCCAATAATAGTGAAACTAGATCACCATCCTCAAATGGACATGAAAATGAAACTCGATATAATCGATGTAAAACGAACTTGTAGCGAACATCGAATGAAGGCAAAGCAAGGATGCTACACTTGCGCAAACTATTTTGGTGATTGCTGCTGTTGTAATAGGTTCTTTGCAATGGAAATGTGTTTTTCCTGCATTGATAGTTGTTTTTTCGGTTGTTTTGAATCCGTGTGTGGAGGATTGTTTGACTGCTACGATTGACTATTTAAATACTATTAGTTTACTTGTAATATATATTTATTCATTTTAATGCAGATATACTTTCATGTGGTCGAGTCATCTCTAATCTCTGTCACTTGCTTTGATCTTTCAAGACCCCTTGGAACCGCAGATAACTTTAAGTTGAGCAAAAGACACCAGCCTTCCACTGTGAATCACATTTCGTTTATAAATAATCACATCAGTCAATAAATCGTAATGGACGAACCAATTATCCTTAAACTGGATCCAAATACCAAACAAGAAATGAAAATAAACCGGCAGATCACAAACGGACAAAGAACAGTTAGTCAAAAGAGGCTATTAGCTAAACAAGGGTGTTACAAATGCGCGAATTGTTTTGGTGACTGTTGCTGCAACAGTTTTTGTGTTCTTGAAACTTGCTTTTGCTGTATCGATAGTGCATTCTTTCATTGTATAGACTACCTGTGTTGCGGACTATTTTATTCTAAAGAATTGTAAATATAACATTCCTTTGTGATCAAAAGCCTTTCATTCTAACCTTTCCAAATGAATTCAAGCAACCAAACATTCAATTATGCTCCTACCGACTACCGATCTTTTCATGATGGTTTTGATACCCACAAGGATTTCATTCTCAACAATGGCGTTCTATTACCAAATACTGAATCTCACATCTTTAGAGGTAATAAACGTATGAAAACCAATCGTTTATTTGGAGAACAAACTAATATTACTGTAATGATGCCCAAAGTAGTTGATCCATCATTCTTTAAACTAAGCTTCCAATGGGCGGAAAGTGGTGAATTAGCGGTTAAAGACAAACTCTCGAGTTCTGGGTTTCTTGATGAATATCAATTCTTCCACAGTAGTGTTGAATTGGATGGTGATTATGAATTCTCTGCTGATCAAGTGTCAATAGAACTTTCGTATAACGGCCATAAAGAAATCAAGGTGGGTTCATTTCAGACTGACCAAGAAGGTCTGGACATGTTTATGAACCAAACACTGTATTCCAATATGGACCTAATCAATCCCAAGAATGTGGATCTCAATTTCAATGGTTCGGCTTTAATCAAATTTACAGATAGAAGATCCGCATTCTACAACGGAACATTCAATCTCTTCAATGCTAATTTAACTGGCACAATCAACCCAGTCCTACACAACTATACGTTTACAGGTGTGAAGGATTTCCAGTTAACTGGTGGCAAAGCTGGGGGATGGGGTTCTAGTGATTGGTACGAATACAAAGCTAGCTTTAATGCTGAGCATGTGCACGGTATTCAAATACGCAAAGAATGCAGTAAATCACTTGATATCAATGGTACTCTATGCGACGTTAAAGATTTAATGAGTAGCTGTTTCCAAATGCAATTCATGAATATCAATGGCGATTTAACTGGCCATTATAGTTTCAATGGACTTGGTGGATTGTTGTCAACCAGTGATTTGTTTGTTTTAAGTGGGATGTTTAGAGAAAAGGATGTGACTGTTTATTCATTTGAAATGGTTTACGTTCTCGTTCCAACTTTTCTGTTGATTGGTTTCTTTCTATTCAGATTCCTGCGGTGGTAACATCATCTGTCTAGACCGACAAGTATTACAGTCCTTCCTGGTCGTTTGTTTTAATAAAGCTCTTTACAAATATTTTGCTTGATTTTGAAGGATCTTGAGCAAGTTTCCCTCATTGCAAGTATGCAGGACGGTCTTTCCTAGAGTGGATCCAGAGCACAAAGGAGGATGGTATTTATATCACGGTTTATTCATTTTTCGGTTTTTTGTGTTCTCTTTGAAACAATGGCTTGAAAAGTTCTCTTTTATGTCAGGAAACAGAGGTTCTAGTGGAAATGCTTGTTCAGATGTTATAGATAGCTGTTTCGGCACATGCTTGACTAGTTGTATTGGGGCATGTGTTGAAGGATTGGTTGGAATGTTGACTGCCTGCTGTCGGTGAATAATATACTCTTTTGAAATTATTTGTTTTGCTACTCTGGTGTTATACTCTAGAGCAGCGTCCGAAATTTGTTGAATGTTGAAACTAATCTCGCAATTAGAAAAACAGGCTTTTGAATTACAGGATGAAATAAGTGGCTTGTACAACAAATCCAGCTTGGAACTGCCTACTTTAGAATTAAAAGAGATTAAACAGATTAGTTTCCTTGATCAAGCCAAAGAAGCGTACGAATCACTCCAACTCCAGATTGACTGTTTACTGCCTCTACTGCAAGAATCAAAAATCATTCCGTACCAACAAGTAAAAAAACCAGTAGAAAATACTCCTAAAAAAGTCTCTTTTAAAGAACAGGAATTCAATATAGAATCACTGGGTCTCTCTTCATTAGGAATGGAACTAATCTCGGACAGATTCAGCTCAAACAGTATCTCTACATTTTACTCTGACTCTGAAGCAAAGCTAGAGCCAGAGTACAATTTACTAGACTCGAAAACACGAGCAAAAATCAGTTTAAATTATTTCAATGAGACTGTACAGGAGATTAACGAGTTGCTGGAAGACAAGAAATTCTTGGGAAAACAGGACGGATTTACCATTGAGGAGCTACAGGAATCTTCTAAACAAAGTAATTTATTTTAATCTAGATTATAATAGTCTGTTATTGGTTCTTGAGGGATTGGTCTCTATTAAAAAGCTGCGATTATCCGGCAGTTTATATTACCTTGAATAAAGGAATTGCGTGTGAATTTATAGTTTATTAAGTTTAATCAGCTACAAATACAACTGAATTTCTTGTCCGAAAAAAGAAAAATGCAGCTAGAGATCTTTCATGTAGAGAAATTCAAGTCGAAAATAAAACCAAAATGGATCAAAAACAGAAACCTATTAACAATCAGTACCACAGAAACAAGTATATATCGTCTATTTGAAAAAGTATATTCGTTTCCTGGATCTATTTCCTGTTCAAACAATAACACCATTGTTGTGTTTGATACCAACGGATCTTTTTATGATATAGAAACTGGAAAGAAAACAAGTGAATTTGAAATTGGAAATGTCGTAATTTGTGAATGGATCCAAACATTTAACAGCGACTGGTTGATTTATTGCACCAAAGATACAGTGTATTTGCGGTTGAATCAATCATTGTTAATAAGAGAAATCAAGATACAAGCTAAAAAAGTGGATTTATTTGATAATAATTTGATTGTTATAAACGACAAGATACACTTTTACAACCTAAAAGACTTGGATTTCTACTTGATTTTCTCTAAAAAGAAACTCGTATTGGATAACCAAGTCCACTCTATCAAAGTAATTCATCTTTAACTAGTCCTTAATCTCTAAATTCCAAACAGAAATGAAATTGTATGAAAAACAGACCTTGTTGTTGAACGATAAACTACCAATAAAAACTAAACTGGATTGGAAGAAACAGTACTTGTACGGACAAACAAAGCTCGATCAAAAAATGTATTTACCAATTCAAAGAAATATTACTTCAATTAACCAAAAGATTCTGTCAATAATCACCGAGATAATGGATCAGTATTTTGAAATCAAGAGTACTGTGGCAGAAATGAATAGTTTAACGAGACTGAAAAAAATAGACTACAAGCCTTTACTAACTTTTGAGCACGACTTTATAAATATAAAAAAGTCAATCAAAGGTTTATCATTTTAATGTAGGTAAATCGAATTTTTTGTTGTATCTTGCTCAAAATGAAATTGTTGAACCTGATAGTTGGTTTCTCGAATATGATAAAACAGTCGCTTTCAGTCTATCTGAATATAACCTTAAAACTGACAATGAATCTATAGTACTAGATTACCCAGGAGAATTTGTACTTTATACTGATATAGATTACCTGTATTAACGGTACTGTATATTCATTCGACAAACAATTGTACATGACCAGTCTTGCTGGAGTAGAGACTATACAGATAGATAACGTAGTAAGTTTGGATTGGTATAATGGACCAGTAATTCTCACTGATGATGGAATATATTACTATGATGGGGAATTGTGTAAAGTAATGGACATGACAGATGGTATACACCTGGAAATTAATCAAACAAAAAACGTGCTATTTGTGCTAAAGAAGGATTATACTCTTGAGCTATATGATATTGAGCAATAAAAAAAGTGGGTATTGACAAACTATTTACAGTACAAATATTCATATCGCTTCTAGTGAATCTCGAGAGTCTTTTTATAACAATGAATCAACTACTTTATCACACCTCCATCAGGTTGGAAAAATAGAGTATGAATCAGACAATGTAATCATTGTTACCAACAATAAAAATCAAAATTCAATTGCCCATTCCAATGTTTATACTATTTAAAATCGCCGGTGCTGAATTAATCTTGGAAACCTTATGGGATATTCAAGAGTGTAGTGGGCAACCTACTCTAATGACTGTATTCCCCAACAACGCGTCTTCTGTAGTAATGAATGCATGGAGCGATGGAGGGTACAGCTATCCGTATTGTGGATGTGATCTTGTGCCACTTGCAACTGGTTGTTGCCTATCTTCAATCGATATATCTTTTACATTGTATTTTCAAAGTGCTTCGTACAGTATTGATTCAAATATCCCCAAAAGTTATTTTTGGAAAGATGCCAATGCACAATACTATTGCTATTATAAATCTATTGGTGGGTATTTGGATTGGGGATATACCGAGCGATATATCAAGCCAAATGGCAAGTGTTATGATGGAATGGTGTGCAATCAAAACGAATTAAAAAGTTACTATACATTTGATTGTACAGGTGAATATCAAAATTACACTCTTACCAGTGATTTGCAAATCGTATCATATTTGAATACCAGTATTGCGGTTTCAAACACAATTTTCAGCGGAGGAAAGGTTGAAAATATGTGGACTGGATATATTCCATCTGCTATCCTAGTCCCTACTTTTCATGCACCTTTAGAAATAGTTGGAATGGGATGCTATATTGCTGCAATCGCACTTGCAGTTGGAGTTGCATATATTGAAGGAAAGCACTTCTGGCTAGGAGCAAGATATATTTTTTTGGCCCAATTCATATGGATCATTTGGGTTATTATGAACCTATCTGATTGGGTGGTACTTTACCCTAATGTTTTAAGCTATGAAATAATGCAAGCTGTTGAAAACTGTCTGTATAATATTGGATCAATGACATCGGTCCTTGCTACTTTTGGATTACTGCTAAACTATTTTAAAGTAGTAGACGCAAATAGAAGAATGAATGGGTATTTGATTTTATGGCTGATTCACATTATCTTTGCAGGCAACTGCTATTTGACAGCCCTGAGCTATGTGTCTGGTTACTATGCATTCCTATACACTTATTGGAATGACATTTATCCACTGTGGAATCTCTTTCAGTTTACTCTAAACACCATACCTCCGCTGTACATTTATCTGACAATCATTAAATTATACTCTACAGAAAAAAATGTCAAATTCAAGAAGGCTGTGGCTAAAATCATAAAGAATGCTCCGTTGATTGTGACTTTGTTGCCTCTACAGATACTCAATAGTTTGGTTTACATGGTTTTGTCGGTTATTATCCAATACACACAGATTCTGGGGAACGATCGGAATTTCTTGGCTTGGAACGGATTATTATGCCTTGCAAACGTGAATCACGAGGTTTTCAATTTGCTGCTAATGACTAACCTCACTAACCTTGTAGATAAAGTGAATTTGAAAAACAAGGCTAAAGTGCCGACGGAATCTTCTACAAAATCTTCGGCATTGGCAAGTCTTCAAAACACGCAGAAAAAAGTGGAAATCTGAGTTTGGATATGGTAACAGACATTGCAATAAATGAACTTTTTTTTTTGTTTTTGAAAATGAACAATGCGCTGTTAAATAATTCGATATCCTTCACAAACACCGGCTCAGAAGTGATCACAGTGTATTACTGTCTACTCCCCAACCCAGTTGAAGATGGGCAAGAAAAGTGCAACTGCGAAGCATTGAAAACAATGAAATCTGGACAAACACAATCAATTGAAAGAGGAAACGATCTGAAATTCGCAACTGTATCAATTCGACCAAAATCGCAAAAGTCTCTTACAATATGTCCATATTCGTCTATCCTACTGAGTTTAAAATTAGCTGATATTGAAGAATCTGCAAAAATTGATGATTTCAATTTGGCAGTTTCTGGATCAACACGGGAAAAGATTCATCTGGTTGTTGCTGGTACGAGGTATTTGCTTCTAATCCAGGGGGTTCCATCCAGTAGTCGTTGAATTCAATCACCTTGGAAAAAAGACTCTGAAAAAGCAAATATCAGCACTGGGATTGAACAGGATACAAACAGTAAAGATTACTGAAGAGCAAGAATCGGACTTGCAAAGCACTGGGATGTCCAATTTAGCTGGTCATCGACTAAAGACCAAAGTCAGCCGAGATACTTTGAAACCATCTTGGATGTTTAATGCTGGAGAAGTAGTAGAAATGGGGAAAGAGATTGTAAAAGGAGTTGCTGTAGAGCTGGCACAAGATAAACTTACCCAGATTCTTGGTTCCCTTGTGTTGGGTGCTTGAAATATACCCCTTTCAAATACACTTTTACCGTCGTTTAAATGTCCTTTAATGATTTGGCAAGCGTCAAGTAATGTAACGCAGAGATTGAGGTAAAAGCCTATTTGCATTCATCTTTATTTAAAATTCACTATTAAAAGTAATCTCTATTCTACAGCTTTTCCTTGTAATGAATGAATATCAAAAGTAGTAGGGATTCTTGATGGGGTGCTTCATTACTTGGCGAAACAGAATCCATCCAACTAGAAATTGATTCATCATATTCCCCGTTTGCTATACTCCATGTGTCTGTAAAGAGTCTTTCAAGAGGTATTTCTGGATCCTGCTGAACATTTCTTCTTTTCAAACACTGGTTAACTTTGGAAACAATCAGTAAAAGAACGCTAAGTAATTTAAGTTGAACATGTAATTCTGCAACTGCGCTATGAACAGATTCTACTCTTTGAGTTTGAAACGTTAAAGATCTTGACAATATTCAGGTTGCTACTTTTAGGCTTGATACGTTTTGAAATATGTAGCTCTTCAATTTATGTACAGTTTCATAGGCAAAGTAATTAATTTGGAATGTAAGACGTACTTTAAAAATATTAGTTAAAGGAACACTAAATGATTCATATTATCGTGTACACCATATCTGAAAAGATATAACAAATTATCTGGACATTGCAACTAGCCAACTGATAGAATAGAAACAGGAATTAGTAGCATACATGTTTGAGATTAATGTTTCCAAAGTTGAACTTGAATATCAGTAAGTGATTTAAGTTGAACAAGTTGTTTATTACGATCAACACATTTTCTTTTATACTTGTCACAAAGAACACAGAAAATGATTACCACACACACAAGTAATTTAACACCACCAAACTTGTGGTTACATTGATTGTTCTTTAATGGGCGAGGTTTC